>CM074508.1:298906-592824 GCA_037389245.1 Oryzias sinensis | reverse complement strand
TTCAATAACATTGCAGAAGTGATCGTAAAATTTCCCCATTTTTCATCATTTTAGAAGCTGCAGAGGATGCATTTAGAAACTCATTTTTGTTGGATAGAGTGGACCTGCTTTCTGTTAACCAAATGTCAATTTTCACAGTAAAGTTTGACAATTATATAAAATTTATAAAAATATTTTAAATATTCTGTAGGATTTGGCTCATTATTGTTGAAAAAAAACAATAATGCCATTATATTTGTTTCCTTTACCTGGCTCAATACAGAAATGGTAAAAAGTAACTTTTCCATTGTTTAAAATCTTCTATAACTCTTGTGTTGGCCTTCAGCATCTGTCCTACGGCAGCTGCAGCCTCCACGTGGACGCAGCCTTCCAGCAGACGCTTTGGAGCGCAGCCCCAATCTGCTCTGGGAGTGAGGTAGCACAAGGTAAGTGTATTGCCATTATTTGTCATTCTACAACAAATTAAATGCCTCCCAACTGAATTCTCAGGAAAATTAAAACAGCAAGAGACATCGTATGGCCCACAGGTGCTACCCACTTTAGACCTCGCTGCCCACCCTTTTCCTCGCATTTCACCCCACCCACCTCTCCACTTACCCCCGCCCCCGCCGCACACGTTTGACCCTGGCTAGTCAGAGCTGCATGTGACAAATGATGTAAAAACTCTTTTTTTGAAATGGCAGGTTTTATGTTTATGAGCTTTCAGACGTGATTACCGACATCTTGGTACAACTCTTCATAGTTAATTGACCTTATTTCTAAACACCACCTGCGTCTTCCATCCATTGTAAATGGCATAAACGCAGACACCGCTCCATGTAGCGATCAGGCTAAAAACATGAGCTGAAAGCTCCTGCGTGCGGCATCAAGCTCAGGAACACATTTTTTGGGACAGGCTGCAAGTAGAGAATGCCTGAGCAGGCAGCCTTCTCGTCCTGCAGTGGATCTCTGGCTGGCATACAGAGAAGTGTCATTGGCAAAACAGTCCGATGCACTTGAACACAGCACCAACAGCTTCATCATTTTTCAGAAACAGCAGAGGGTTCAGAAGAACACATTCTGACACTCTTCTGTCCACCACTTTCATCCTTCTTAGTTCCTTACATTCTGTGAATGTTTCTCTTCTTCTCCTTTTACCTCTGTTTACCCAGGTTTCCTAATTGGTGGGGACGTCCTACGCCTGCTCCTTGGTCATATGGACGAGTGTCTGACTGTTCCATCTGGAGAGCAAGGAGACGAGCAGAGAAGGTACTGTAGACATATGATGGTGGAAAAAGGATTTACCATGGACAGCATTTCCCACATTATTTTATGTTGATGATGCTCAAGCCTTCAGATGTCATTGAAATTTAATTTCCTTTAACTAAGATGTGTTAAAATGAATTAAGTTCATATTGGGGCAAAGTTTTTTGTGTTTTTAGCTTCACGCTGCACCTTTCTTCATGTTTTACCCCGTGTCAGGTTTTCTTCACCTTCTTAACAATTTAGACATTTGAATGGTGATTGGGACTCTACTTGTTTGGAAAATACTCTTTTTGGGATTTGTTTTAAGTAGTATTAAGAGAGAAATGTATTATTCTTTTAAGTTCTCTCTCATTTTTCCACACCAGCCTACAAGTTCTACTTTGCTGTTAGTGCAGATCCCAACTTTTTTGGGATCATTGAATATTGAATTATTTTATATGTTACTATTAGGTAAAAGTAATAACAACATTTAGGAAACAGGATTAAGGTGAAGTGGCCAACAGACACAATTAAACTAAATTGAAACAATGTTATCATCTAAAAAGAAATAAAACATTTTTGTTAAAGTCTTCAAATACTTCATTTTTGATTAAGACAAAAGAAAAACTAATAAAACTTCAACATGTTCACTTTGACACTGAGACATCCTAAGTGTCTGAAGGAGCGACACCGCAGGTCGTTTCTACCTTCTGCCATCAGACTTTACAACCTTAGCTGCTCCCAGTGAAGCATGTCAAACAACATCATCGGCTCTGTCTTATCTTACCCTGTGCAATAACCGATCATATGATCATCCTGTGCAATATTTTGGAATGTATGTGTGTATATTGTGTATACAGGTGTTTATACTTACTCCATAGTCTTTTTCTTTTATATACTGCTCTCTGTTCCTGTACTGCTGCCGCAATAAGGAAATTTCCCCATTGTGGGACTAATAAAGGAATATCTTATCTTTTTGTGTAGCTACAGAAAACATAAATATAATGTTAGTTTTTTTGTGTAAAATTTATCAAACATGTTATCATATTGTTCAAAAATTACTGTTGCCTTTGCCCCAACATTTAAAAAAATCTTTAAAAAAAAACACAATTTAAAAAGAATATATTTGTTTTTTTGTGAGGTTACATAAAATTGCATGATAATAAACTGGTGGAAAAAACAACTACCAGGGTAAATTTTTAAATAATTTAGTTGCAAATTATTACTGAAAACTAACTCAACTTTCATTACAACGTTTAGAAGAAACAGCTGCAACTTACAGCTTTGTCTGCCACCATTATCACAAAATTGCACGTGAGATTGTGGAGGGACTGTGCATCAATACAGACTATAGAGTTTCTCCTTTTTTAATTTTTGGATGCTGGTGTGCCGCTGGATTTTTGTCAAGTGTGCCTTGGCTCAAAAAAGGTTGAGATACATTGCTCTAGTTTATCATCGCTCTTCATCCCAGACATAGAGAGTTTTACCAAAGGTAAAAGGATCAGAATTTGCCTCTCCCGATAAGTTTAGCCTGAGCCCAGAGGAACTTTGGAGACAGGCATGGTACTGAACAGCCTGTCTCACTATTGACTGCCTGTATCAGTGTTTGTGTTTGTGTGTGTGTTTGGGTGCTTCAGAAGAAAAACTTTGATGTTTGATGCAACTTTGATGTAACTCAACCCTTTTATCCTCAGGACAGTGCACTATGAGGGGGGAGCAATCTGCACTCACGCTCGGTCCTTGTGGAGGCTGGAGACTCTGCGGGTCATGTAAGTACATGGTTTGATAGTGACTCCCAAAGTTCTGCATAGTGACAGACATTAAACACACACACAAACACGGGTTAGTGGTTATCTCTGGGGGAATCTCTGCATGTGTCCATCAAGCCTTTTGGACATCATTATGAGTATTTTTAAGTTTGTGTTTGTTTGTGTGTTGGTGTTTATGTGTGTGTATGTCATTGTGTGAATGTGTGTAGGTTTGTGTGTGTGTGTGTGACAGATGGGTTTATGGATCTGATAAGTGCCTAAAATTCTGTCTAAACCATTAGAAGCTTAGAATCAGTTCTGTATCTAAATGGTATCCAGTAGAAAGACTCTAGAACTGTGGTCTTCAGCTGTGTGTGTGTTGGTGAAGTAAGGATTAGTTTCTATGACTATTTTCAAATAGTTAGAACTTTGATGTCTACAGCTTCAGGTTGATCCTATATGATCAGATGCTGCAGTAGACAGAAACGTTTACATGGATGGATAGAGTAACATGCAGTGAGGTTCATAACTGGTGAGGCACTGACGTGATCAGTCAGATTTAGAAAGCATAATCAGATTTATGAACCCTAGAGAGTAGTTTGTTCACTATTTTATTGGTAACAGTTAAAGTGTGTTGTTTAACATTGCATTGCAAGATTTTTCTTCCGCATACAACTGTACCATAGAAAAAAAATCACCAAAATTGTTATTTATTTATTTTTTTTACTGAAAAATTAAGTCAATGCGCCGCTCCTTCTGAGTGATGTGTCCAATCCCTGAGTTTACACACATAATTCTTCATTAAGAAAATGATTTTGAACAATATTAAAGAGCTTGATCACACTGGACTTGCCACCACTAATTCCATTAGTCTTTAGCCACAGTGTCCCATTTTCTGGGATCACCATTGACTTTTATATAACTGGATGGATCAAGTGTGACATCACCCGTAGAAAATGCATTGCTTCCGGTTCTAACCAAATGAAGTCAATTCAGTCGCCATTTATCCACGATATGCCTGTTTGCCATGTTGGAACCAGACGTCCGTAGTAAGCCATGATTAGTCCGTTTCAATCTGAGTCTACATTTTTATGGCAACCACTCCTTCCAATCAGGAGTGAGCATGTTAGAAGGCCACACCCCTTCCACTGAACGCGGGCTCGGAAGAATATGTCAAACAAATGCTTTGAACATTCAACACGAGACCACCTACTTTTATTGAGGCATCTGATTGGTCAGTTTATAGCTCGAATAACTTATTCTACAGAAAAAATATCAATAGAAAAATAGGATTATCAAGAACATGTTTATTAAAAGTATCATAGCAGACGGACAGACAGAAGTAACGTTTAAAACAGCCGTATCCCAGGCGCAGCTCCCGCTGCAGGAGTGATGTTCAATGTGAGAGACTCTGAATGATCTGGCGAACCCAGATATGGCGATGTGCTTGCTGTCGCCTCTATAGTGTTCCCCAAAACATATAAACCCAAGCCACTCACTCGAAATCATCAATGTTTTTCTGTTGAAGTTTAGAAAAATGTTGGCGGTTGCTCTGCAGCCGAGGCGTCAATGTGTCGAACAGTAAATTTGACTTTCGTCAAAAGAGAGACATGAATATGATTCGCAAATCGCATCCGGTGAGAATGCAGCATTAAAATTATTCTTTGACTTTGAATTAAAATAAAGTGAATTTAATAATAATAATGGATTAGATTTATCTGTGCTTTTTCTTGGTGCCTAAAGCACTTACAATTTGTCCATTATTCACTCACCTTTCATTCATACTTGGTGATGGTAACTACTAATGTAGCCTCAGCTGCCCTGGGGCAGACTAACAGAGGCGTGGCTGCCAGTTTGTGCTTATGGCCCCTCTGACCATCACCGGTACATTCATACACGTTCACACCGGAGGCAGGGAGGGTGTCTTGCCTAAGGACACAACGACAGCTGGCTGAGGGAAGCAAGGATCGAACCGCCGACCCTTCGGTAATTCGACGCTCTACTGCCTGGGCCATCGCTGCCCCAGAATTTATTTTTGCCTCACCTGCCTCACGTCACTAGAGAAGAAGTCCACCATTCTGGACTACGTCTGGGCGTTAGATTATTTATACAGAGTTGAACAGGGTTTCATGAGCATAGTGTTTAAAGATGAAGGTGGCCATGTGAAAACCATGGTCCTTCATGTTTTGTTGTGTGTCCAGGTGGAGTGGCAGCCATATCCGTTGGGGTCAGCCTTTCAGACTCAGACATGTGACCACTGGGAAGTATCTGAGTCTCACAGAAGAGAAGTCTCTGCTACTGATAGACAAAGAGAAGGCTGACGTTAAATCCACTGCCTTCTGCTTCAGGTCCTCAAAGGTAACAGTAGACCATCCACCATATCCTTGACTTCAAAGCAGAAAGTTATTCCATTTTCCTCGCTTTCTGTCTTTAAGGAAAAATCCGACCCTGGTGTGAAGAAGGAGGTGGATGGTATGGGCACTCCTGATATAAAATATGGCGACTCTGTGTGTTATATCCAACACGTGGAAACCTGCCTTTGGCTCACCTACCAGACTGTTGATGCAAAGTCAGTTCGCATGGGCGGGGTGCAGAGGAAGGTATGGTATTAGACTAGAATTTAACTTTATTTGACAATTGACAGAGAAAAAGAAGTGGTGCACAAGTTGGACAATACAAATCACTTGTAAAGGAAAACTGCTTGACACTGGATGAAATAAAAGTATTACAGTGTTCCCTCTGTAATTGCAGAACCGCGGTAGTTACGTTCCAAACATAACCCATGACAGACAAAATCCTCAAAGTAGTCAACATTTGTTTTACAATTACTATAGATGTTTACTATAAAATAGGACTTGGAAAAAATTGATTCAGCCATATACTGCGATTGATCATTTGTCGTTATTTGTGTCGATTTAAAATGCTGTCAGGATGATATTTATGTACCACTTAGTGGGTACCGAACTAAAGGTCTCTGCCACGTTGCTGCCAGTATCATATAAAAACTTAGATTAAGGTGCTTTGTAGTGGGATCAGATAAGAATGCGTGAAGCATCAGGCAAAACACTATCTGCAAAGCGGGCCAAAGTTCTGCAGAACCTCACAGAAATTTATTCTTGTTTAGCGGTCTGATGGATCAGAGTGATGTGTTCTGTGGTCTGAAAAAAGGCCAACGTTGCAGTGATGAGCTGTGAAATACGGGTTTACTTCCACCTGTGAGCAGACTGTCATGCAGAGCAGACTGTCATTTAAATAAAGTCTCTTAGCCACATTAAAGCGCTCTCCTGCACCCTGTCAGTCTGCCTTATCAGATTTTAATGTTTCTGGAAAGAATTTCTGCTCTTTTTCCCCCTTTATTTTTGAAGCACAGTTCAGGCTCCTAAACCATTTAAAAGTACTGGAGAATCTACATTAACCAATGTTCAAAATAAACAGCACTGTATTTACTATTAATTTTCAGGTAGAGTATTTTTCTAAGTCCTCCTCTTAAAAAAAGTGTTTTGGTACAATATTGGGATACGTATTGTATTGTGGGACACGTATCTGGATATGTATCGTATCACCAGACATTTGCCAATTTACATCACTACTTAGGTAATTCGCTGATATGCTACGGTCTGGATGAGATTGCAAAAGTGCATCAAGTTGTAACACCAGAGCAATTAAGAAGACATAACAAGAGGTGCTGGACCTGAAAACCTTCGTGAGGGCTCTGAATGGCAAAGGGGACCACCATTTTTGAGTAAAGCCTATGACAGAATGGCGAATATAGTCAGCCAAAGAAATTGCTGCTAGTTCCAAAGAATGAGTTAACAAACCAATACAAAAAGCTTACTCATCTACCATCACAAGAGCTCAGGCAAAAATCAAGACAAACACGCTCGACAATATGGTTTAAGGTAGTCTAGAGAGGACATCTTGTCAGTCAAAAGTAGAGATTGTTCATGCTCGCAATCCTTCAGCTGGAGCATCAGTCAAACAACTCATGGATATGACAAAAATCCACAGTTTAATGTGAATAGTCAGGATTATTGCTTGGCTATGGAAAGATGTTGAAATATGCTAACAAAATCTGAAGAACACAAAAAAGAGACAAATCAAAGTTGTCCTTTCAACAGAAGAATTAGGAAAGGCAATCAAAATGCTAACTCTCCCTTTGAAGAAAATAAAGATGCTCTCAGAGACGTGTTCCACACTGCACAAGAAGGGGTCAAATTTGAAGATACCACTCTGAACAGATTTGTTGTGTATAAGGATAAGGAAACAGGACTTCAAGTATGTGGTGGAAGAATCCAAAGTATTGATGAGGACAAGACAGTCCCCCTTTTTGCCATATAACTCCTGCGTGTCAACCCTTCTCACCCAAGTAGGCACACCAAGACAAGGATAGTGGCTGTTGGAGATATCATGTGTATTGCAGATTCAAATGCCCTGGGAGGCCAATACAGACTTAGTAGAGTTGTCAAGGCAAACAACGATAAGTTGGGAGTTGTCAGAGATGTGAAAACAAGCATAATCTACAACTATCCTGTTTCAAACGCCTATACCAAACCAAAGGAAGACAACTCTGCAACAAATATTCGTGCCACAATCTCACATCAGGATGTTTGGTGCCTCATTGAGATTCTACCAGTTGAGGAACAGAAGTATACCCCAAAAATGGGTGAAACCAATGTCTGACCTCCTTTGGTTCAAGAACCAGAAACTCAAGTAAGAGGTGTATATTAAAAAAAAAAAAAAAGGGCCAAAGTTAGCAGTTGAAATAAACTGCGCAAATAAATCAAAAAAATAAACTGTTGAACACTACATAAAGAGAAATCCAAACTCAATCTACTTGAAATCCGTGGAAGCAAAGGAAATTCTAAAAAATCAATCAATGAATCAACAATTCACAAACAAAACCTCTACAGACTGTAATGGAATTAAAGTGATGGTGGTAAAAAAAGGTCATCGATTCCATTGTTGATCCGCTAACCTATATTTGCATTTTATCCTTTCAAACAGGAACATTTGCTCAAAAATAAAAGTAGCTAAAGCATACACACACAAAAAATGACAGCAGCTAAAGTAATTCCATTATTCAAATAAGGGGACAAAGATCAACTGACAAATTACAGACCAGTGTCTTTACTCTGCCAATTTTCAGAAAAACTTAAAAAAGTATTACTCACAAGGCTGGAACATTTTGTTGAGAAACAAAAACTTTTGTCTGAAGATTATTATGATTTCAGAAAAAATAGATCAACATCCATGGCGATTACGGAATTTTGGACCACAAAATAAACTGGAAGCCACAAGTAAAGCAGGCCAGCGCTAAACTGGTTTAAAGCATATCAGTGTTGGGAAAAACACTTCATACACTCACTCACAAAGCACCTTTACTAATATATTCATTGATAATACTACCATATTTACAGTGTAGAAGTTTGGGGAAATACTTACAAAACAAGTCTACAGTCTGTGTGCATCTTACAAAAAAGCTATTTGAATTGTTCATGGCGTGGATTATGGGACGCATACAAATGCACTGTTTTTAAAATTGGGTTTATTGAAATTATTGAAACTAGTTAAACTTAAAACAGCACTCACTATATATAGCCAGAAATAACTTACTTTCAATAAATATACAACAAATGTTCAAGGACAGAGATGGGTTATGATTTAAGAAATCAGCTGAACTTCAAAAAGCAGGGCATTCGTACTACAAAAAAGAGTGTGCTCATCAATGTTTGGTGTGGATTTATTGAACGGGTTGGATGAAGGTTTAAAAGACACACAAGATGTCACTGATGGAACTTTACAAGGCAAGAAATGATCAATAAAAGCAAAAATATGTCACTTCTGCATAGGTGCTATACAGAAGGTAATTTTAATGTTTTAAGTAAAGAAAAAAAAATGGGATAGAAGTATGCACAACATAAGGTTTATTTTTTTATTTAACCTTTATTTAACCAGGAAAGTCCCATTGAGATTAAAAACCTCTTTTGCAAGGGAGTCCTGGCCAAGAGGCAGCAAAAAGTTACAAACACAGACAACAAATAAAATTACATTCAATTATAAAAACAGTTACATTTAAAGGAGTTGACCTCAAGTGCTCTCAGTCTGGTTTTAAAATCATTTAAAAAGATAAGATCGGGGAGCTTCCAGTTTTTTTGCAGTGTGTTCCATGACTTGGGAGCAGCGTGAGAAAAAGATCTTTTTCCCAGTTCTGTGCGGACAAATGGAACATTGAGCAACAGTTGATCCTTTGAACGCAATGAATATGAATCAACATTTCTCCTCTGTAGTAAATCTCCAATGTAGGAGGGAAGCAGTCCAAGCATGGCCTTGTAAATAAAAATGTACCAGTGTCCTTGCCTTCTTGCGGATAGAGATGACCACCCCACACGAGAGTACAGTTCACAGTGATGCGTTAATGCTCTACAATTGGTGATAAACCTCAGAGCAGCATGATACACAGAGTCTAATCTATAAAGACAATGATTTGAAGCATTCATGTACAAAAGGTCCCCGTAGTCTAAAACAGATAGAAATGTTGCTGTCACAAGCCATTTTTTTACTTTGAAAGAGAAGCAAAGCTTATTTCTAAAAAGAAAACCCAATTTCAGTTTTAGTTTCTTCACAACATTTTCAATGTGGGGCTTGAATGTCAAGGAGTCATCAAGTAAGACCCCAAGGTATTTGTACTCATGTACTTGCTCTATAGCATCTCCGTGAAGAGTGAGAATCTTAGGGAGATCTTCTGGCACCTTTTTGGCATTAGAAAAGAACATGAATTTGGACTTTTCAGCATTTAGGACAAGTTTCAATTGCAGAAGTGTAAGCTGCACATTATCAAAAGCTTTCTGCAAAGATTCAACTGCTTTCGCAGGAGTTCGTCCAAAGCAATAGATAATTGTGTCATCAGCATAAAGATGAATATTAGCATCTTGAAGATCTTGTCCTAGTTCATTAATATATAAAATGAAAAGTAGAGGTCCTAATATTGAACCCTGTGGCACCCCCCTGTGGACATTTAAAAATTCAGAGGACAAGCCATCACATTTAACACTCTGAGTCCTTTCATTCAAGTAATTTCTAAACCAGGAAAGCACAGTATTGGAGAATCCAAAACCGCTAAGCCGATGCATTAAAACCCCATGGTCCACAGTATCAAAGGCTTTAGACAAATCAATAAAAAGCGAAGCACAATGTTGCTTTTTGTCAAGAGCAAGAAGTATGTCGTTGACGACTTTTGTAGCGGCTGTGATTGTGCTGTGTTTCTTCCTAAAACCTGATTGCAGCATTGAAAGAAGTTCATTAATCGTTAAATAGTCTTTTAGTTGATCGCTAACAAGAGATTCGAGAATTTTTGACAATACACATAAATTTGATATTGGTCTATAGTTAGATAGGACTGCTGGATCACCTCCCTTTAATACAGGACGAACAAAGGCAGATTTCCAAATAGCAGGTATTTCGCCACTTTGGATTGAGAGGTTAAAAAGTACTGTAAGGGGCTGTGCTACAAAATCAGCTGCAGCTTTCAGAAAAAAAGGTTCTATTGAATCTGGACCAGGAGGTTTCCTGGGATCGGGCATCCTGAGTGCCTTATGCACTTGCTGCACCGTAAAGAGAGTAAAGTTGTGGGTAAAAGGGGTGGGATCATACAAGATTTGGCTTCTACCTACTCCTTTTCAAGCACATTTGATCTTTTTTAACTCTTTTGTCTATTTTCATTTTGTTTAGTTTGAAAAAAAAGAATACAGCTAATTTGAAAGTCTTTGGTTAATTTAAAGTTATTATTTTAAACAGACTAGCTCTTCTGAAGGAACTTTTGTTTCAGGCTATCATGCACCATGAAGGTCACATGGATGACGGGCTCACCCTGTCCAGGTCGCAGCACGAGGAGAGTCGTACTGCCAGGGTCATCCGCAGCACCGTATTTCTCTTCAACCTTTTCATCAGGTGAGTTGCTGCACACTCTCACATTTTCTAATGGGTGCAATACTGCCACGCTTATTGAAAGAGATGCAATGAATGTGTGCTGCCTTTTCTGCTGGTTCCCTTAAGGGGCATCACAGCAAATCGTCTCCCTCCAGTTAACACCATCTTCTTCATTCTCTGCGCTGCCTTCAAACATGTCCACCAGTCGCTGCACACTTCTTTATCCAAACCACAGATCCTTGCTTTACCCTTCTCAGTCCACACTGATCTTAGTGAGACCTTGCTACAGAACGTCCACCCTTTCTACTCTTCATTTTCCAATGTTTTGCTCATTCCACCTGTCAGCATATTTCAATCCTGGTTTATCAGTCTAACAAGCTGCCTCCTTTACTTGCCTCCTGCTTCCCTGCGTTCTTGAATTGTGGTCCTGTCTGTTGTCCTTTAATACAACGTACACACTGGACATTTGACCCCCATTCAAGAACGCAGTGAAGCATGGTGAAAAATGTCAAAGTGGTGCAAATCTAAAATGTGTGGCTAAGGATCAAGAGGATCACATATTTTATAGAAGAAGGATCAGACTGTCAGATCAGCCACTGATCCATCTTTGTCCTAAGCCTACGGTGTTTAAGCCTTTGAAAAAAAATCTCTGGAATCCTTTTCCTTCCTTCAGCCATTCAGAGTCGACATCCTTCTTGGGTGGTCAGTTTGCCAGTCACATTTCTACAGTGTCACTTATGACTCCAGTCAGGGTTCTTTACAGGGAAACATTTTTTCCTGATGCTGCAATAAACAACAGATTTTTTCTGTACAGTAAAGCTGGTCTTCAGTGTTAAAGAATCTCAGATTTCTTGCAGTCTTGGTGTAAAGATGTCTGAGAACCTCAGAGTCATGGTGAAGTTGAGCTGTGTTGAAGGTCTGTTTCGCACCATCCTGAATAAGATCTAGCTGGTGTTAGCTTCAAAACTCAAACCAGCTAGCGTCATCTACCTCAATCAAAAGAAAGTTCCAGGGATAAGAAATCCATTTTTTTTTCATTTGTGTTTGAAATAAATAAACGGAAACTGTTGTCTTATCCATTAACAGATTTCTGTAGCTAAATGACTTTTTGATATGGTAGCCTGTGTCAGCATTGCTGAAGAGCAAATGCTTTCGAAAAGTTTCCTCCTGAGAATTCATCCAAAAAGCTTTCTGCTGACTGATCTAATGATGCAGATGAACACAAGAGCATTAGACTGCCCTGAACATTACCTATATGTCAAATGGATGTATTGTGTCTTCGGGTTGTGTGGGGGGTTGGGGGTAATCCTTTGGGTCTTATTGCAGAGTGGAGTTTGTGAGAGCATGAATGCTTGAGGAGGACAGTCCGTTCAGCAGCCTCACAGCTTGTGGGAAGAAACATTTTAGCATCCTGCTGGATCTGCAGCTGATACTCCTGAACCTCCTCCCAGATGGCATGAGGGAGAACAGTCCATAAGAGGGGTACTGGGGGTCCCTGATGATGGAGGTTGCTCTGCGTAGGGAGCGCTGCTCGTATAACTCCTCCAGGATCGGGAGAGGTGCACCAACGATCTTGCTTGCAGTCCTGACAATCTTACTGAGCCGTTGTTTGTCCTCAACCTTGCAGCTGCCAAACCAGGATGTGAAGCTCTGTGTCACGATGTTCTCAATGGTGCTCTTGTAGAAGGTGATGAGGTGAGGTGTTGGAATTCCAGTCTTCCTGAGTCTCGGGAGTGGATGGAGACACTTCTGTGCTTTTTTGATGACCATTGTGGAGTTGGTGGAGGAGGACAGGCGGTTAGTGAGGTGCACCCCCAGGAACTTGGCGCTGTCGACCTTCTCCCAAGCAGCACCATTTATGGTCAGATGTGAGTGGGGGTGATTTACAGATGCCCTGAAGTCGATCACCATTTCTTCAGGTTTGTCCACGTTGATCTGGAGGTTATGGGATTTACACCACACTGCTAGCTGCTCCACCTCCATTCTGTAAGCAGACTCGTCATTGTCGCTTATGAGACCGATCACTGTTGTGTCGTCTGCAAACTTAACAATGTGGTTGGTGCTGCCTCTAGCTGGGCAGTCATGCGTGAGCAGACAGAACAGCAGTGGGCACAGGACGCACCCCTGTGGTGTGCCTGTGCTCACTGAGATGGGCCTGGATGTGTGCCTGCCGATCTTGACTGTCTGCAGACGGTCTGTCAGGAAGCTGAATGTCTAGTTGCAGATTGCTGTGTCCACGCCTAGTAGCCTCAGCTTCTCCACCAGCTGTTGTGGGATGATGGTGTTAAAAGCCCAGTTTAAGTCGATGAAGAGGACTCTAGCATAGGTGTTTTTCCTCTCCAGATGTGACAATGTGAAGCGGAGAGTGGTGAAGATGGCATCTTCCGTGGATTGATTTGCTTTGTATGCAAATTGTAAAGGGTCCATAGTTATAGTAAGACTGTTCCTAATGTGTTTTAGGACCAAGCTCTCCAGACTTTTGGTCACAATTGGTGTGAGGGCCACAGGGTGAAAGTCGTTTGGACAGGCTGGATTTAACTTCTTTGTGACCGGAGTAATAACAGCAGTTTTCAGGCAGGTGCGTACATATGCCTGCCTGAGTGAGGTGGGAAAGATGTCGGTGAAGACATCTTTCAATTGCTCCGCTCAGTCTTTCAGAACCCGTCCAGGGATGTTGTCCGGCCGGGCGCTTTGCGTGGATTGATGGTGGAGAAGGCCTTCCTCACCTCAGCGGTTGAGAGCTGTAATGCTGTGTCGCTGGAAGACAGTGGGAGCATCTGTGCTTGGGTGGAGTTGTTAACTTCAAACTGGGCATAGAAGTTGTTCAGCTCTTGTGGTGGAGAGCGGTTATTCTGGCATATTGTCAGGGGGGGGGGGGGGTTATAGTCCGTGATGATCTGAAACTTCTTATGCTACGTACACACCAGGCATGTGACGTGAATTCAAGAACGCGCTAAACGGACATTCTGGAATGATCTTTTTAGCATATGGTGTTCACACTGGACTGTTTCTACCCAATACCAGCTTCACCTACAGTCGGAAGAGGTTTGGTGAGAAATGTCAAAGAGGTACAAACCTGTCAAATCCTGTTCCAGGCTTTTTCTTTCACAGGTCTATTCCGAAGTAGCTTAATGTTATTTAATTCTGGCTGGGTTCATACTGAAATATAACTGAAATTATATTAGAGGCCAAAACCTGCATAATGATGCTTGAACACAAGAGTTCTCAATGTGCAAGCCAGAAACGTGCATATGCGTGCATTTACGCAGACCTTTCATTTGTAGCGGTCGCTTCCAAGGCCAGTTTGTCTCAGTTTTGTAAAGGTCCATCACTTTTTTGTGAAAGGTTCACCACAGTGCTCTAAGGTTTTCAAAACAAATTTCTAAAGGCTCGCCACAGTTCTTAGAAGGTCAGCCACCATTTCTAAAGGTCAAGAAGTATCCTAATATATCACTGGATTGTAATCTATTTACTGTAAATTCTTTTCTACTCAGTCAGCTAACTTTTAATCTTATCCTCAAACTGTCGGCCAGTCGTGCAATACATTTTACTACAAATGACAAATAAAATTTGAATTTGAATAGTCCATTAATGTTCTACGAAGATCCACAAAAGTTCTGTTCAGTTTCAAAAGTTCTGTAAAGACACACAGTTCCAAGAAGTTTCCCCACAGTGGGGATGATTTTTGGAGTTTGATGGAATCATGGCAGCTTCTTGATTCTTTTCCTGGTTATTGATTTGTTGTGGGTTTTCTGCTGTGCCCAGATCATGGTTTTAGTGACAAAATTCAAGTTTAGCTTCAGTTCCCATTGATAAATGCTGTTCTTTTTCACATCACTCTGTCAAAAATCAAAGTTTCAACTGTTCAAAAATTTCTTTTGAAATTGTGGTGTTTTCCTACAGTTTAACAAGCCTCTCATGATTGTTTGTTTTCTCCAGAGGTCTGGACATGCTGAGGAAGAAAGGGAGGAGCTCTGCCTTTAATCTACCAATAGATTCAGTGAGCTTAAGTCTGCAGGATCTTATTGGTTACTTCCAGCCACCTGGAGAGCACATGGACCATGAGGAGAGGCAGAACCGTCTGAGAGCTTTGAAGAACAGGCAGAACCTCTTCCAAGAGGAGGTACTGTGTCGTTGTATGTACAAGCCTTTAGTTAGAGAATAATAGTCTGTTAATAGCTGATTGTTAATATCCAGTGCATCCTGTGGATCTTCTGAGGACAGATGCAGTTCATCTGCACTGGTAGCTCAATGTGTTTGGGCGACTACACAAACAGCAAAAGACCAAATGTGCTCACAGTGAACTCCTGCTTCATGTGTGCAGGGCATGATCAGCCTGGTCCTGGACTGCATCGATCGTCTGCATGTGTACAACAGCACCGCTCACTTTGCAGATGTGGTTGGACATGTGGCTGCAGAGGCCTGGAGCTCTATCCTGAACTCCCTCTATCAGCTGCTGGGTAACCACACATAAACATTCACAGACAGAAACAAAGACTGTATTCTGGCTAGGCAAGGCATGTTTATTTGTATAGCACAATTCGTACACAAAGTAATTCAAGGTGCTTCACAAAACAGAAAAATGCATCAAAATCACAATACATCATAGAAATAATCAACGTAAAATTTACTTTAAAAGAAAAGAAAAAAATTGGAAAATTGATTTAAAAAAGAAGGAAGGAAAGGAAAGAAAAGTGCAGATAAGACCTTTTAGTCATATACACGGCTAAACAGAAATGTTTTCTGACTCCAACTGTCTGTAAAACTCTTAGGAATGTTAAAGACAATTGAGCAAGCTGAGATTCCCAGTTGTGGTCTAGAACTGTCAATCGTCAGCCTCACATTCGGTTGTTTTTTTCTCTGGTTGATCTCACCACTTTTTCTCTGTCACTTTCACAGCTGCACTTATAAGAGGAAACCGAAAAAACTGTGCCCAGTTTTCCGGCTCACTTGACTGGCTGATAAGCAGACTGGAGCGGCTGGAGGCCTCCTCAGGTATGTCAGCTTGGTTCTTTACAAAACAATAAAACAGTTACAAGCTCTACAAGCAGAAATGTTTTTTTTATAATAACGCCTCTGTGATTCATGACCACGGAGTTCCTTCTTCTTTACAAAGTTGAATCCTCTGTGCGATTATAGTAGATGAACAAACTGCTGGCTTTCAAGTAATGGGTCATTCCATGATTGAAGGACTTCAAAATTCATTAAAAGTAAAATCTTCATTATTCTAATTTTCTGCTACATATTCATCAATAATAGATAATAACTGTCAAAGGCTTGATTAGCTTAGCTTACAGAAAAATTGTACTATTTTGATTACATTATACATACGAAGAAGGATCAGACTGTCGTCGTTATATATACAAAACTAACCATTTGCAGGTCTCACGGTGAGACGGACCTGGCTGGACAAAACATGGTGCCTGACATCATTGGCCAGAAGCAGAAATTATACAACTTACCCTAAGCATAACCAAGACGTGTTTTGAATTGGAAAGAAAGAAAAAAAACTTGAATGAAATGTTAGGGTCACCAGTTAAAAAAAAGAAAAAAAATTTGAGCGATATGGGGGGAGTTCCGGTTATGGTAGAGGTTTTCCAGTTTTGGTCCTCTTGAATAGGGTTTTAGATCTGAGCAAATTAGCTTTCTCTCAGAGGTAAACTGTTTAGCTAGCTGTTACTGATAACCAAGAGGACAAACCTAATTATGTAAATAAGTTAAAAAAAAAATCAATTCAGATTGAATGGGTAAATGGATTACATGGCTAATAGGCTAAAACTATGTTGTAAAATATGACAAATAGAAGAGAGGAGATGCTTCTACTCTACCCAATCTTTTGTTTCATGATATCAATTCAAGAATTTAATTTAATTCTCTGCTATATTCTCTTTCTACCGTGCTAAAAAGGTTATGCTAACAGCATGCTAACGTGTTGTGGGACACACGTTCCATTGATAATAATTATTTAAAAAAATAAAATAGAATTTAAATGTAATTTTACCTGTTTTATTTAAAGCACCTATATAAGGCTTTTATTTGGCCTTTTAGAGTATATGTATATTATATGATAATAGATTATCTTTGCAGACTAAATATAGATTTTTTAATGAATAATGAGTTATTTTCACTGTTCATTTTCCTCGATTCGGTCTCTGATCTCGACCGGCTTTTCCTCAACATTCAAAGTTTTGCAAAGATGAATGAATGTATTGTGCATAGAAAATAATTTTATTTTTCACCACTAGCTCTGCAGAAATAATGTGTGTGTGTGGCAGCACAGTTTCTTTCTGTCAGGGGCCGTTCCTCACTTTGTGATGCCACAATGTGAGAACCCACTCGTTTTTGTGGATTGGTAAGGGTTGGTGCTCATGAATGGAGCAAAAACTTTTGGGTGCTTTTTTTGTAAGGAATTAACATTATAATTAGGGGTTTCAAATCATCACGTTAATAGTGGTTATATAATTACAGACATCTTAAAAAGTTATTTTGTTATCAGGCTAATCTCATTTTTAATCTATAACTAGTGTCATGTTCTCTAATATTAAAAAAAGGGTCCAACTGTTTACTTTGCATGAGCGTTTTATTTGAAACATTGCTCTCAGTGCGCATCTTCTGGTCTCTATACAGCTGTGCACACGGCATCTGCCGCATTGCTGCTATGATGTCGTCAATGTGCGACTTTGTAGTTCTCCACAGAACTAACACAAACAAGCCCACAACGGCACAGCTATAATACATTATTTATTATCTATCTACGTAAATGAAGAAGCCTGACAAGGTGTCAATTATCATAAATTAATGGACTACGTAGAGTGCTAATTGCATGGAAAGCTGTGGAATGCTGTATGACTGGTATTAAGAGGTTTGTGGTCAATATTCTTTGGATTGTTCAGAAAACTGTTACTGATTTTATGTGTTAAATCTGAGGACTCTGTATCTGATGTTTTATTCTTATGTTTTTTTTATTGCTCTAGGTTGATAAAAATACTGCTTGTTGGTTTAAAAGTAATTGTTGGAAATCTGTTATATTAAGAAATCGTAATTAGTTTTAGTTGTAATTTGATCTTTTACTACCACAAAATCACGAGTGTAAATGATAATATCTTAAAATGTTGCTTTTACAAATTATTAGGTTAAAAAGTATTGTGATCAAAAATAGATATATTAATGACGACACTAGTTATTTTACACTTAAAAGCTCAAAAAAGTTGATTTTGCGTGATATAGGCCCTTTAAGATTTTATTTGGACATTTGGGGTAAGTCGAGGGAAAAATTGCATTTTAGGGGGTACTCCAGACTTATTTGGTATCCTAAAACTTTTTTTTTCATGGTTTTTGGAGATTTGATCTAAAGACAGGTAAATTTTGTCAGACACTACGTGTTTTAGTAATCTGAATGTGGATTATTTAAAATATGATGAGTGGGACTTAAAATGTCCTCCAATTCTGGAATGAGCCTCACATCAAACTCCAGATGTGTTTTTTTAGAGCAGAAAAAGTCCTTTTATGTTTTGTATAACACAAAAGATTGGACGTCTCTTCTGCTAAATTCTCTCCCGCACTTTTTTAAAAAACTTTTATGTAGGTATACTGGAGGTTCTTCACTGTGTGCTGGTGGAAAGTCCTGAAGCTCTAAATATCATCAAAGAAGGACATGTAAAATCTATCATCTCCCTCCTGGACAAGTATGGACGAAACCACAAGGTACCATATCCCAGCGGGTCACAACAAAATGTAAAAATCTTTAAATTCTGGTTTAAAATAGGTATAAAAAACACAAATGTCATTCAAGGATGAAAGTTAAATCATCTACTGAAAGGGTTGGTAAATTGTCCAAGACGTGCAGAAGAGCATCCAGGACTCCTCTGAGGTTCAGACTAAGGAAAATTTTATAACTTAAAAATTGATCCTGGATGGCATTACCCTGCTGTAATCTAAGCTTTTTAGTGGGTTCTTATCAGTAGGTATGGATGAATATGGTCCTCTTTCTCTCAAAGCAGTGTAGTAGATGGATTTAAAAATGATATGTCAAAAAAAGTTACATTAGTATGACTTAAAAGATAATCAGCTAATAATTGACATAGAACTCTGCAAAGTGCTTGAACATACAGGTGCAGAGCTGTACTGTATCAGGGCATTCTGGGAAATTAATGTCTAACGTTTATAAAATCTAAAACCTCTGCAGCCTTTCTGACGCCTGCTTTTCCTGATTTGTGTATATGATGTGCTTCACAGGTTCTGGATGTGTTGTGCTCTCTGTGTGTGTGTAACGGCGTGGCCGTGCGCTCCAATCAGCACCTGATCTGCGACAACCTGCTGCCAGGAAGAGACCTGCTGCTGCAGACGCGCCTCGTCAACCACGTCAGCAGGTGACATATGCTCACACGAAGGCACTAAAGAGTAGACCGACACATGAACACATTGATTCAGAATTCCTCTTCTGGTCACCAGAATCTCTCAGCTCTCTTTACTGTTGGTTTCTGTTTTTTTATGGTGACCTTTCTGGCAACTCTATCTTATTTGTTTCATATTTTACCAGTATGCGACCCAACATCTTCCTGGGTGTCAGTGATGGTTCCGCCCAATACAGGAAGTGGTACTATGAGGTAATCGTGGACCAGGCTTTGCCATTTGTCACGGCAGAACCCACTCACCTTAGAGTGGGCTGGGCCAACACCAGTGGCTATGCACCGTCTCCCAGTGGGGGAGAGGGCTGGGGAGGCAATGGGGTGGGGGATGACCTCTTCTCCTACGGCTTTGATGGACTTCATCTGTGGTCAGGTGAGGGATGATGGGTGTGGACGTTCAGCATGATAAATCACAGAGACTCTTATGGATATCCACATTTTAAATAAATTTTACTTTGAAGTGTGACAAATACGATTACATTTGTGGCAAACATTCACTACCCATGTCCAGGTTGCATTGCTCGGACTGTTAGTTCACCCAACCAGCATCTGCTGCGCTCTGAAGATGTGGTCAGCTGCTGCCTGGATCTGAATGTTCCCAGCATTTCCTTCAGGATCAATGGCCAGCCAGTTCAGGGCATGTTTGAGAACTTCAACTCGGATGGCCTGTTCTTCCCAGCAGCCAGCTTCAGTGCAGGTGTCAGGTCAGTGGGTCCTTAATGTAATTTGAGATTTGCATCACTGAAGAACACTAAAGCATATCCTATAAGTACTGTTTTTCTGTGTTGGATGAGCGCTGAGATCAATGTATCCCCCCCTCCCACACACACCACCTCATTGCAGGGTGCGTTTCCTCCTTGGGGGGCGTCATGGGGAGTTCAAATTCCTCCCCCCTTCAGGCTATGCCCCATGCTGTGAGGCTGTGCTTCCCAGGGAGAAGCTAAAGTTGGAGGCCAGTCAGGACCAGACTGCAGCCAGAGAGTTGCTGGGACCCACCGTCACTTTGAGCCAGGCAGCATTCACACCTACGCCCGTGGACACCAGCCAGGTCCGGACGAAGGGAAATTAGGATGGATCCTGTCAGACTTAGTTATGTAGCAAAACTAAATGTTATGTGTTTGTGTGTGTTTGTTCAGATAGTTCTGCCACCTCACCTGGAAAGAATCCGAGAGAAACTGGCAGAAAATATCCACGAGCTGTGGGTGATGAACAAGATCGATTTAGGCTGGACATATGGAATGGTGAGTCGCAGCCAAAGCCCTGAACGCAAATGAGTTGCTGGTCCAAGAAACCACTGTTCATTTTACATTTTAGCAGCAAGTCAGGACTTATTCAGCAAAAGTCAGAGCAGGAGGGGCATCTCAGTTTTACAACCTGATTCGTCATTTCTATGGCACCCACCTTTGCCATTCAGGAGGCAACTTGTTGAAATCCACGCCCCTACCACCTGAAAGCGAGCTTGGGAGAATCTGTCTATCAGCAGGCACCACCTACTTTTCATTGAGGTATCCAATTAGTCAGTTTATAGCTTGAGTAACATGCAACAAAGAAAAAAATAAAATAAAAAAATGTTAGCATTGCCAAAAATATGGTTAAAAAAGGTAGCAGAGCAAGAATGGTTATTCTGACGAATAGAATAACTGAATAATAGCTGTTTCTTTCTCAATGGAAGTCTATGGGATTTTGGTTTCTTGGAGCCAGCAGGTATGGAATGCAAGGGAATTACTCAGTCCACTGGTTCACTGACATACAGTCAATGAAATGAAAATGACAGTAGAGATTTTTACAGAAAAACTTTCATGAAATAAGTACATAATTTTTGTTGGTTAGACTCGATGACTTCTTGGGTACTTGGGAACAACTTTGACCATAGACGAATAAACCCCAAAGCATTGACCAGGGGTGGGCAAACTTTTTGACTCGTGGGCCACAAAGGTTCTATAATCCGATAGGCCGGACCAGGACAACGTACTAGGACAACAATTTTTTTTTACATTTTTTTATTTCAAAACTTGCTTTTGTTCTCATTTTAAAGCTAATTGCACCAATGACTTGATGTACCTTGTGTAAAATGCAACCTTATAGCCTTAAATGCTGCGTTCATGTGATGTTTGAATGATCGGAAGAACGAAAAACAAATCTTCTAAAACCACATGGATGCTAGAGCAGGGATCCCCAAACTTCTTTTTTGAGGGCCACATAACTTTTTTCTTCTCTGATGTTTCTAATTTTAAACTTTTGTCTTTCTGTGATTGTAAAGCACTTTGGTATCTTGAAGGAGTTGTAAAGTGCTATATGAATAACATTTCTTTCATTCATTTAAAAAATAAACAACACTATTTTGAAATAAAAAATAACCAATTAACTCTGTGTGATCTTAAAAGAAAAAAAGTCAGTAAAAATAATATTAATAAGTTTAAAGAAATAGTCGATCATCTCCTTTTATAGTCCCTTTGAGTCTTTGGAGGGCTGCAGCTTCCCGCACATCTCACATTTTGCGCTAAATTTCAAACTGTCTACCTGCAGTGTCCTGCACTTCTGTTTCTCATCCTGTGATACTGAAAAAATTAAAAGTTCTTATGTCTTCTGCAGCTGGACATATATATGCATTACATTTTTCACCAGTTGTGTTCCCTTGTTTATTGAAGGAGTTATGTTCTAATAAAAATCTGTGATTGATGAAATCTGCGGAGAAGGATTACAGATGTTTTATGGCAGTAAAACCCCTCACTACACACTTTCTACACTTTTCTCAGACATGAACACTTTCACACATTTATCTCTTGTTTAATAGGTGTGAACCTATCGCCAAACTCTTGCCAATACACACCCCTATCATGAACTGCTCTCTACAGATGCGTATTTCCCCTTCTGCCTTTAAAACTGCATTGGTGAAACCATTAATAAAGAAAACCAATTTAGACCCATTGGTTTTCACAACAGACCTGTCAACAACTTGCCATTTTCAAGCAAGGTTTTAGAAAACTTGTTTTTATTCAGCTTAATGAGTTTCTCTTGCAAAAAATCTTTTTTTTTTTTTAGATAAACCAATCTGGCTTTAGAACGAACCACAGTACAGAGACAGGCTAGTTAAAAATCGTTAATGTCGTCAGTTGTGCCTTTCATTCAGGACAGATTTCAGTATTAGTTCTACTAGATCTAAGTGCCGTTTTTGATACTGCTAATAGCCTGATCCTTGTAAAGACTTAAAAGTCTTGGCCTTTTGGGGCCTGTTCTCAAGTGGTTCAAATCTTAGATCATGGAGAGAAATTTTATGGTAAGCATGGACACACATTTCTCTAAGGTCCATGAAATTAAATATGGTTTGCCTCAAGGTTCCATCCTTGGCCTTTTGCTTTTTAACATTAACATGCTTTCACTGGAGAATGTCATCAGCTTTCCTAGCTATGCTGATAATACCCACCCAGCTGTATATAGCTATGTCTCCTGATGACACAAGGCCAATAGAAGCAATTTTTAACTGTATTTTAAATGTGCAATCATGGATGGCAAATTATTTTCCTTCAGCTCAACCAGAAAAAAAAGCTGAAATATTGGTTATCGGTCCTGAAGCCAAGACAGAGAAACAGGTATTGATGCTAAAATAACTTTAATTAAGAAATTCATAAAAAATCAGAATACTGTGCATTATTTTAAACTCTAAGCTAACTTTTATCCCTTATATAAAACATGTGGTTAAAACTTGTTTTTATCACCTTAAAAATTAGGCTAGGTTCCACCCTCTACTCTCTCCTGCTAACATGGAGATTCTAATGAATGCTTTTATGATGAGTAGAATTGATTATTGTAACTCCCTGCTTGCTGGACTTCCAAAAACTAACATTAAGAACCTCCAGCTTCTCCAGAACTCTGCTGCATAAGTTCTTACCAAGACCAGGAACTGAGCTCATATCACTCTGATGTTGAAATCCCAGCATTGGCCATCCCCATATGCTTCAGGATTGATTTTAAGAAAGTTTTAACAGTTTTTAAATGTCTTAATGGTCTTGTGCCCCTTATCTATCAGATAATATTTGGTAAATGTGAATCCTCGCAGACATTGAGATCCTCTGGCACTGGTCTTCTAACCATTCCAGCTGTAAAACCCAAAACTTATGGAGAGGCATCTTTTCAGCACTATGGCCCTCGTTTATGGATCAGTCTGCCAGAGGACCTGAAAACCCCATAGAGCACAATTGCTATTAAGTAAAGGCTCACATACCCAGCAAAACCTCTAAGTAAAGTAGATCTTCCATTTTTTAAATTGGGACAAAGCTTTTCCATGTCTGCTACACAACTCTAGATGGTAGAAAGCACAGTAGAACACACAAATGTTTGTACAAAAGCTGATACACCCCAAACTCAAATGTACCCCAGCCCTACCGAGATTTACAGATATCCGTCAAAAAGGTGGAGGAAGGGTTAGGGTTAGGGTTTTTTGGGGATTTTTGTTTTTTTACAGTGCACGGTGTTCTCCGTCTTGATTTCAATCAATCTCCCCATTGCCAAGTCTCCTGTACAGAATGTGTTCAACTTTCCAAATGTACATAAATCTTCGATTGCTAACTTTATTTTGTTGAAGTTGACTGCTTCACAGATTTCATCTATCGCAGGTTATTTTTTCAGCTTTTAATTCTTATCGAGAGAACAGTGTACATCATTATTTAAACCAATGGTCCCCACACATTTTTGGAATGCAAGCTAACTTTAAGACAAGCTCCAAAAGATCAACTTATATATACAGTAGATATACACAGTTGAAACAAGAAGTTTACATACACCACATAAAAACACATATGCTTTTTATCTCACCGTCAGACATGAAGCAAAAATTACCTTTTCCTGTTTTAGGTCAATTACAATTGACAACATTATTTCTATTTGCTAACTGTCGAAATAATGAGCATTGGGTTTTTTTAGACACTTTTATTACTTTTATCAAAGTCAAAGGTTTACATACATTTCATTAGTATTTGGTACAATTGCCGTTAAACTATAATACTTGGGTCAAATGTCTTGGATATCCTTCCACAAGCTTCTCACAAGATTTGGTAGGGAATTTTGGCCCATTCCTCTTGACAGAACTAGTGTAACTGAGCCAAGTTTGCCTGAAAAGGCAAAGGGCTCTGTGATGGCCACTCCAAAAAATTCACTTTGTTATCCTTAAGCCATTTTGTGACCAGTTTGGCAGTATGCTTTGGCTCATTGTCCATTTGGGCCCAAGCTTCAACTTTCTTGCTGATGTCTTCAGATGTTGCTTCAATATTTCCACATACTGTGGTAGACCCTTGATCGCAAGATTGCAGGTTCAATTTCCACCTTGCCCGCCCATGTGTCGAAGTCTCCTTTCTACCTTAGAGGAAGGTAGAAAAGCGCTATATAGGTATAAACCATTTACCATTTACCACCCCCATGTTTTACAGTTAAGACGGTGTTCCAAGGCCTGCTGATTTGCACCTTTTTCCTCCAAACATAATTGTGTTTTTTTTTTTTCAGACCACAGGACATGTCTCCATCTATTTATCGTTGTGTGCATTAGTATCTTCACAACATCTCTTACCTTGGTCCCTGGGTTGTTTTGGCAATCGTGGTGCAGTGGTAGGGCGGTCTACCTCTGATCGGAAGATTGCAGGTCTGATTCTCGCCTTGCCCGCCCATGTGTCGAAGTGTCCTTGGGCAAGACACTGAACCTGACTTTGCCTCTGGTGGAAGGTTGGCGCCGGTGTTCGGTAGCGGAGCCACCATCGGTGTGTGAATGGGTCTGTGACTCTTAAGCGCCTTGGGCCTTCGAAGAAGGTAGAAAAGTGCTATGAGTATACGCCATTTGCTATTTACTAGGGGTGTGTATTGGCAAGAGTCTGGCGATACGATACGTATCCCGATACGCGCCCTGCGATACGATACGTATCCCGATATTTTACCAAAACATATTTTCTTTATTTTTTCTTTTAAAATATGACTTTAAAAAAAAAACTCTACCTGAATTTTAATGTCTTCCACTGTAATAAAATGGTCAAATTCGGTTTATTTAATTATCACAATGTTAAGAACTGCAACTGTATCTCATATATATATTGCGTTTACCAAAGGCAAATTCATAGTATTTTGGTAAATTAAAATATAGAATGAGAACAATCAGCATTGTCTGATTTCCACAACAAAATATTTTTCAGTGTAAGAAAAAAAACAAAGAATGAATGTTCCTTAACCAATAAGTTTCTATTGGGGAAATAAAATGCTGTTTATTTAATTTCAGCATTCCTGACAAGGCAGAACACAGGACTGGACTCAGATGCAGAGTTTCGAAGAGACTTTAATTCTGTGGCTCAAGAGAAAGGCTAGGTTTGACTGGATAAAACACAAGACAAACAGGCACAGGACAAAGGGAAACACAGGCTATAAATACATGAGGAAGGGAAGCACAGGTGGGAATGATCAGGAAATAATGAGACAGACTCAGGTGTGGGGAACAGGCAAGGCAGGAAGGGGAAGGTCTGGAACGAGAGGTAGGTTAGACTTTCAAAATAAAACAAAACTTGACGAGACATGACAGAACCCCCCCCTCAAGGACCGACTCCTGACGGTCCAGGAGCCCCAGACCTAAAAAAATCTGTCAGGAGCGACCTGTCCACAATAAAGCGTTCCGGTATCCACTGCCGCTCCTCCGGACCGTAACCCTTCCAGTCCACTAGGAATTGGCGACCCCGGCCCCGCTTCCGGACAGCAAGAATCTTCTGCACCGTGTACACCGGACCCCCACCCACCATTCTGGGCGGAGGAGGCGGCTCCGAGGGGGGCATCAGGGAACTGTCCACCACCGGCTTCACCTTGCTGACATGAAACGTGGGGTGAACCCGGAGGGACCGGGGCAGCCGAAGGCGGACCGCTGCAGGGTTGACGACCTTGGTGACGGGAAACGGACCCACAAATCTTGGAGCCAACTTTCTGCTAGGAAGGTGCAAGTTGAGGTCCTTGGTTGAGAGCCAGACCTTCTGACCCGGACGGTAAGTGGGGGCGGGACGCCTTCGGCGGTCAGCAGCTGCCTTGACCCTGTTCTGTTGCTGAACCAAAACCTGCCGGGCTGCCGCCCAGACCCGACGGCAGCGGCGGACCAGGGCGTGGACAGACGGAACCGCAACCTCTGGTTCCAAGGCCGAAAACAGGGGAGGCTCATATCCGAAGACACACTTGAAGGGCGAGACGCCGGTGGCCGAACTGGGCAGGGTGTTGTGCGCGTACTCAACCCAGATCAAGTGCCTGCTCCATGTTGAGGGGTTCTGAGAGACCAAGCACCGGAGGCCGGTTTCCAGCTGCTGATTAAGGCGTTCAGTCTGGCCATTGGATTCAGGATGGTATCCCGAGGTCAAGCTGACCGTAGCACCGATGAGCCGGCAGAACTCCTTCCAGAACCGGGATATGAACTGAGGCCCCCGGTCCGACACAATGTCCTTCGGGAAACCGTGGTACCTAACAATCTGGTTCATGATAACTTCAGCCGTACCTTTAGCTGAAGGCAGTCTAGGCAGGGCGATGAACCGGACCATCTTGGAGAACCTGTCCACGACCGTTAGAACCGTGGTGTGTCCACGAGAGACGGGAAGCCCGGTGACGAAGTCCATGGAAATGTCCGCCCACGGTCTGGAAGGAACGGGAAGTGGTTGTAGGAGCCCCATGCGACGACTGGTGGAAGACTTGTTCCTGGCACAGACTGAACAGGCGGAAACGTACTCCCGGACCTCCGGTCCCATGCGAGGCCACCAGAACCTCCGAGAGATGGCGTGCATGGTCCGCCTTACTCCCGGATGACAGGAAAGCAGAGAGGTGTGGGCCCAGTGGATCACCCTTGAGCGCAGTGTCGGGGGTACAAATAGGCGATTCCTTGGGCAACCACTGGGCGTCTGCACCCCACTGTTAGCCTGCCTTACCTCAGATTCTATCTGCCAAGATACCGCTCCAACCACACAAGTCAGTGGAAGAATACGTTCAGGTTCTTTGGCAACAGGCGCGGGGTCGAACTGACGAGACAGGGCATCCGGCTTGACGTTCTTGGACCCCGGCCTGTAAGAAAGGGAGAAAGAAAAACGATCAAAAAAAAGCCGCCATCGGGCCTGGCGAGCATTTAGTCTCTTGGCAGTCCTGATATACTCAAGGTTTCTGTGATCTGTCCAGACAATGAAGGGGTGCTCCGCACCCTCCAGCCAGTGGCGCCACTCCTCCAGAGCCACCTTGACCGCCAACAGCTCCCGATTGCCGATGTCATAGTTGCGTTCCTCCTGAGAGAGACGCCGGGACATGAACGCACAGGGATGAACCTTCCCATCCTGCTCCAACCGCTGCGAGAGGACAGCCCCTAACCCTTCATTGGAGGCGTCCACCTCCACGATGAACTGACGGTGAGGATCAGGCATAGTGAGCAGCGGAGCGGACGTGAAGCGGTGTTTCAGCGCCCGGAAAGCGGCCTCGGCCGCAGGCGTCCACCGGTACTGCACCCGTGGAGACGTGAGGGCATGGAGGGGCGCTGCAATGGAGCTGAAACCCCGGATAAAGCGTCTGTAAAAGTTCGCAAAGCCTAAGAATTGCTGCAGCTTCTTACGGCTGTCAGGTGTCGGCCAGTCCTTTACGGCGCTGACCTTGGCTGGATCCATCTCTACCGCCCCTGCGGACACAACAAAACCTAGGAAGGCGACGGTGGTGACGTGGAACTCACTCTTTTCGGCCTTGACGTAGAGGTGGTTATCCAGAAGTCGCTGGAGGACTGCAGAGACATGGGAGACATGAGAGTCCAGGTCCGGGGAGTAAATCAGGATGTCGTCCAAATAAACGTACACGAAATGATCCAAGAAGTCCCTGAGGACATCATTGATCATGGCCTGAAAAACGGCGGGGGCGTTAGTAAGTCCAAAGGGCATGACCAGGTATTCATAGTGGCCTCTATGTGTATTGAACCCTGTTTTCCACTCATCCCCCTCTCTAATCCTGACCAAATGATAGGCGTTACGGAGATCGAGCTTGGTGAACACCCGGGCCTGCTGGAGCTGGTCAAAAACAGAGGACATGAGCGGCAATGGATATCTGTTCTTGACGGTTATGTTGTTGAGCGCGCTGTAATCTATGCAGGGTCGGAGAGTCCCATCCTTTTTCCCGACAAAGAAGAACCCGGCACCAGCTGCAGATGAGGAGGGACGAATGAGACCCGCTGCCAGGGATTCGTCAATGTATTTGTTAAGGGCCTGGCGTTCCGAAGATGCGATCGAGTACAGGTGTCCCTTAGGAATGGTGGACCCCGGAACCAGGTCGATGGCGCAGTCATAGGGCCGATGAGGCGGGAGGCTCAGAGCCCGGTTCTTATTGAAGACCTCGGCCAGATGATGGTAACAGGAAGGTATAGTGCTCAGGTCAGGGACCTCTGGACCTGAAGCAGGACGAACAGGGACAGGGTTATTGTTCATGACGGTTCGTTTACCTGCGGGATGGGAAATTCTGTGTCTGTCACATCCTGGCCCCCACTCCAGTATTTTCCCGGTCGCCCAGTCCACCCTGGGACTGTGCTCACACAGCCAAGGAAATCCCAGAACCAACTCCCTAGAGGAGCCCCTAAACAGGTGGAAAGACATGACCTCTGTATGGTTGTCTATGGACAGTTTGATAGGTTCGGAAACATGCGTGATATCAAAGAGACCCCTCCCATGAAGGCCCCGAGCCTGGATGGGTCTGTCTAGTGGCTGTGGCTTAAGACCTAAGCTGATGGCCAGCTTCCAGTCCATAAGGCTTACATCAGCCCCGGAGTCAATGAGGGCTACGAGAGTCATAGAAGAGCCATGGTGGGTTACCACCAATGACGTGAGGCTCCGTGCGCGTCTGCCCGTAGCGGTGATCTGACTCACCAACGTGGCTTTTTTCATGGGACAGGAGATCACGGGATGACCGATCTCCCCACAGTAGAAGCACCGCCCCTCCTGCAGGCGTCGCTGTCGTTCCTCCGCCGAAAGACGTGTCCGTCCCTCGTGCACGGGTTCCACACAGCTCTCCGCTGAGACGGAGGGATGCAGGTTGGCTGTGGAGCGGCGGAAGTTTCTTCTTTCCGTGGAAGCTGCCCTGCGAGCCGACCCGCCTCCTGATGATCCGCTGCCACGTCGGGAGACCAGTTCACGGATTCGATTATCCGTGCGGATGGCGAGAGCGATCAGGGAGTCAAGATCCTGAGGTAAGTCCACCGGAATGAGCTGCTCCTGAATGCGCGGAGCCAGCCCCTTCATGAAAAAATCATACAGCGCCACCGAGTTCCACCCGCTCTCAGCTGCTACGGTGCGGAATCGGATGGCGTAATCACAGACGGAGTCCCCACCTTGGCGTATGAAGGTGAGCTCACGGGCTTTTTCCCGGCTGGTAGACACCGGGTCAAAAGTGTTCTGTAGCGCCTCCTGGAAGGCTACGAGGGACGAGCAGAGCGGGGAGGCGCGAGCCCATTCAGCCATGGCCCATGCACGAGCCCTCCCCGCTAAATGAGAAATCATGAATGCGATCCTGGCTCTGTCAGAAACAAAGGCATGGGGGGAATGTTCAAAATGGATCGAACAGTCAGTGAGGAAGGGCTTACATAGTCCAGGTTCTCCTGAGTAACGATCGGGAGGAGCAAGTTCGATTTCCAGGCTCCTGGCAGGCATGGGAGTAGTAGGAGGAGTTGGGGGAGGGTTGGTCCAGAGTGAACTTGAACGGAGGTCTTGAACTTGGGTAGAGACCTGGCCCATATGGGACGCCAGGGCCTTCTGGAAGTCCTCCTGATGAGAAAGGCGGGCTTCCAGGCGTTGCAGGATAGATGTTAATCCACTGCTCTCTGCTGAGTCCATTCTGGCCTGTTTGTACTGACAAGGCAGAACACAGGACTGGACTCAGATGCAGAGTTTCGAAGAGACTTTAATTCTGTGGCTCAAGAGAAAGGCTAGGTTTGACTGGTTAAAGCACAAGACAAACAGGCACAGGACAAAGGGAAACACAGGCTATAAATACATGAGGAAGGGAAGCACAGGTGGGAATGATCAGGAAATAATGAGACAGACTCAGGTGTGGGGAACAGGCAAGGCAGGAAGGGGAAGGTCTGGAACGAGAGGTAGGTTAGACTTTCAAAATAAAACAAAACTTGACGAGACATGACAATTCCTTATTGTAGTTTCTCCAGTACTTTTAAACAGTTCAGGAGCCGGAATGGTGCTTCAAAAATAAAGGGCAGGGGGGCACTGATTATTTCAAGGAACAATAAAGTGTGCTGATGAGGCAACATGACAGGATGAAGGAAAGTTGCTTTATGTGAGAAAGAAGGTGCTTTGTTTACATATCTGCCTAGGCTTCTGCACCAGTTAACAGCCACACTTCTCACACGCGGAAGTAACTGGTAACGCTGATCACCACGGATATCTTCCTTTTCTTCACAGCGTTGTACACATCCCTCTGATCCATCAGGTCGCTAAACTAGAATCTATTGCTGGGAGGTTCTGGTGCAGTGATAGCCCGGCGACCCATTATCGTAAAATAGCTGGTTCGATTCCCGACTTGCACACCCCTGTGTCGAAGTATCCTTGGGGAAGACACTGAACCCCACCCTGCCTTTGGTGGTAGGTTGGCACCAATGTTCGGCAGCGGAGCCGCCACCAGTGTGTGAATGTGTGTGTGACTGGGTGAATGGGTCTGTGACTGTAAAGCGCTTTGGGCCTTGCAGGTAGAAAAGTGCTATATAAGTACACGCCATTTACCATTTACCATATCAGACCATAGTACGTTCATCTCTGGGACATAGAACCTGTCTCCTTCCTAAACGATATGATGGCTAAACGTTCCCATGATGTTTATACTTACGTACAATTATCTGAACAGATGAACGTGGCACTTTCAGGCATCTAGAAGTTGCACCCAAGAATGAACCAAACTTGTGCAGATCTACAATTGTCTTGACTGATTTCTTTTGACTGTCCCATAATGTTTTACAAACAAGCAAGTGTGTTTTGAATGTGTTCCAATATAAATCCACAGGTGTCCCCAATTAACTCAAATGTGGCAATAAACGTTTCAGAAGCTTCCAAAGACATAACATCATCATCTGGGGTTTCCCAAATTGTTTAAAGGCATAGTGATCTTAGCGTATGTAAACTTTTGACTAAGATCAAAGTAACACAAATTTGTCTAAAAAAAATCCTTGTCTCATTATTCTGCCATATAGCAAATAGAAATAATTGTGTTAATTGTAATTGACCTAAAACAGAAAAAGTTTAGTTTTATTACATGTCTGATGGTGAGACAAAAATGCATGTGTGTTTTATGTGGTGTATGTAAACTTCTGGTCTCAAGTGTATAAATTTAGTCAAACACTGTTTATGTACTAATGAATTAAAAAGTTGGCAACTTATTCAGTATTTGAGTCTAAAATACTATGTTTATGTACAAGTAATTCAAAAACTACAAACTACACAGTAAGAGTACACAAATCCTTGTGAGGAAATAGCTTTGTAGTGTGTATTAATATTATTTTGTAGTAATACTTAACTAGAACAGATAATACTTTTTATTATGGAAACAGAATGCAGGGATACTTGTGTTTCATGCTCTGCTGTAAAGTGTGTTATGGGGGAAGCATGAAATTTCTAAAGCATGGCTGGCGTAAGCAAGGCTGAGAGAACGGTGGCCCTTTTTCCGTGCGCAGCGCTCGAGAAACGGGTGCTTCAGGACAACACTGCTGCCTTAGTAGGCCCGGAACTCCCGGGTAGGAACCGCCGAGCTGGTAGCAGAAGCGTGGCAGGATGGCTAGGTGAGGGGGCGTCTTGATCTTGCTCCTGATCGAGGAGGTATGCGACCTGGTACGCGACTTGGGCCTAATAAATGTTCCTGCTCCTGCGGGACGGAGTGGTCATCAGCCTGAGACTTAGCGCTCAGCTGGGCCGGTAGCAGCTTTCCAATAGCAGAAAGATTTTGACTTGGAGAATTTGGAATTTAAACACAAATAGCAGTCTCCATTCTGGAGTCCATCCTTCGGGGAGAAAGTGTTTATATGTTCTACAGGTGTCTTCCATCTTCTCTCTGCCTTTTAGGTTCGAGATGATAACAAGCGGCAGCACCCTTGTCTGGTGGAGTTTTCTAAGCTTCCTGAACAAGAGCGAAGCTACAACCTGCAGATGTCCTTGGAGACCCTGAAGTAAGGCCTCATTGCTTCAGTGTGGTGGCAGCTCCCACACCAGTCTGCTCAGCTGGAATGGATATCTCCGTTGCAGGACTTTGCTGGCGTTGGGCTGCCACGTTGGACTGGCTGATGAAAAGGCTGTGGGAAGAGTGAAGAGCCTGGAGCTGTCACCAACGTAAGTCTGATTAGAGAAGAAAGCTGACTTTTTCCTAGTGAATAGAATGACACTATTAATTTTCTGACTTTAATGTTCTCTGCAGACCAGCAGGAAGCCATCATTACTAATTGTGTAAACATAAAGATTTTCCTCTATATGTCTGCAGATCTTCTGAACTCGTTCATCCTTTTAGCTTCATGGTTTACAAAATAAAATTCATTTTATGGGATAGTCTTTACTCCTGGTTTCAGGACCCATCCCTAAATCCACAGTCTCATCCTGGTTGAGCTGCAAAACGTTTTACTTTCATCTATTATTATGTTTTCAATGCCTAATCACCAATACCTTACCATGGTCACGAGCTCTGGGTCATGACCGAAAGAACAAGGTCCCGAATACAAGCGGCTAAAATGAGCTGCCTCTATAGGGTGGCTGGGCTCTCCCTTCGAGATAGGGTGAGGTGGCTCAGGCATGTAGTCTGGATGCTTCCTGGATGCTTCTCTGGGGAGGTGTTCCAGGCATGTCCCACGGGGCGGAGACTCCGGGGAAGACCCAGGACATGCTGGAGAGACTACATCTCTAGGCTGGCCTGAGAGGAGCTAGAAGCCACTTCCTCTAGCTCCACTGGTCGGCATTTTGCTTAGATTGCTGCCCCCACAACCTGGTCCCTCATAAGCGGAAGAAGATGGATGGATGCATAATCAGGCATTGATTGAACTTTTATCTTCAGGGGACATGGAGATGTAAAGCTGTGTGTCATCAGCAGCGCAGCAAAAGCTGAGGACACACCTCCTGAGGATATTCTTTAGGATGTGTACATTTAAAAATACTACAAAAAATTAAACAGTGAAAAAAATAAAAAAAAAGTGTTAAAACAAAGGAGCTGGTAAACAAAAACTTTAGACCAGAGTCCCAAGAGTAGAATTTTTATTTTCTGTTCTTTATTTTTTCCTAGATACGAGTTGTCAAGTGGTTATAAACCTGCACCTCTTGACCTGAACCACATCAAGTTGACTCCCAGCCAGGAGGCCATGGTAGACAAGCTGGCAGAAAATGCTCACAATGTCTGGGCAAGAGATCGCATTCGGCAAGGCTGGACTTATGGCATCCAGCAGGTGACATACTGAACCAAAAATACCTTCTTTAATTTGAAGCCTTCTACCCTTGTCTGTCTTCCTTTGATGTATATGTTGCAATAATGGGGCTAATGTGGAACAACACACCATTTCTTTAACACACATGGAAAGGTGTTCACAAAAGAGAACCCCAAGGCAAAGACTTGGTGTGCTAAGACAAGACTGAGCAAAATTAGAAACATTATGCTGATGATGTCCTTAGACTTATTGTTCCCCTTAGCAGTCACTTCAAGTTGTCCCACTTTAAAAAGATCAGAGAGGTCTGTAATGTTCATCATAGATACACTTCAACTGTAACACAGAATGTAAAAAAAAAAGAATTCAGGAAATCACATTGACTGGTTTTCAAACAATTTGTATGATAGTTCAGAAAATAAATACTACAATTGCATTTACTTTATTTGCTGGTTGAGTTTATAGAATTAAAAAATATTCCTGTACACATTCTGATGTTTAGTTTTTTATGGGTTTACAGCATGTTGAATGGTGTGATAAAGGAATGATAGGGTTTTAAAAAAAACTTTTGAATCAATCTATCTGAGAGGAAAGAAGAACAGGAGCACCTGACCTTTCAGGGAGATGAAAAACAGTCTTGTTTATGGAGTTTACATATTTTAAGTATTGGTGATGTGAGAACGGTTTTGAGCTTAAAAACATTTCACAAAGCATGCACAACATGCTTCGCAACATACTGACCATCATCTACTGGCTGTTTAAGTCAGTAGTCTCCAACCTTTTTCAGGCCATGGACCGGTTTAATGTCAGACAATATTTTCATGGACTGGTCTGAACATGGCCGAAATTTGCCTGTAGTATTTTTTAGGTTTCCAGTTTCTGAAAAAGTTTCAATTAAAATGCTACTACAAGAAATTTTGTTTTTAACAAAATCTGAAAACATTTTTACAGATTTTACAAGTTGTTGATTTGTAGAAGTTGTTTCTGATTTTAAAAAAAATCAATAAAAGCAACTTTACAGTTTTCTTTTTAATAGAATACCATGTCTGTAAATATTGGCTTTATATTTCTTTGAAGGCTCTTCTTCGGTTTCTTCCCTGGCTCTTGTCTTCTCAAAGAAACTTTCCAAATACGTTTTATTGTTTATGTTTATTTAGCTTTTTAGCTTTGGGCTATCAGCGGTCAAAGCAGCTGCTTAAAGTCACGTGTCACGTCAAGACAGACGGGTGTGGTATACAGAATCCGGCAGTTTCTAAAATTAAATCTTCCTTCAGTTTCTGAAAATAAATAAACAAAAGGGAAATACTCTTCAGTAGCATTTGCATTTTTTTCTGTCTGCGGCCATGGGCTGCACGGTGGCGCAGTGGTTAGCGCTCTTGCCTCACAGCAAGAAGGCCCCTGGTTCAAGTCCTGGCTGGGGGACATGAAAAATACATCAATCGGGGACCTTTCTGTGTGGAGTTTGCATGTTCTCCCAGTGTATGCGTGGGTTCTCTCCGGGATCTCCGGCTTCCTCCCACTGTTCAAAAACATGCTTCATAGGTTAATTGGCAACTCTAAATTGTCCATAGGTGTGAGTGTGAGAGTGCATGGGTGTGTAATTGTGGACGTTCTACCCTGCGACAGACTGGCGACCTGTCCAGGGCATCCCTTGCCTACGCCCAAGTAGCCGGGATAGGCTCTGGCAGCCCCGTGACCCCGAAAGGGACAAAGCGGTACAGAAAATGAATGAATGCGGCCTGGTACCAAGCTGTCTACGGACCGGTAGCAGTTGGTGTCCCAGGGGTTAGGGAACACTGGTCTAGGTAGTGTTAAGGTGATAAGGTTTAGTTTGACATTTGGAAGAGCTTCTGGAGAAAGTCTGGTCTTTAGCATCCATCTTTATTTAGATTTATTAGATGGTTTTCAACTGTTTCTTTTCAGGATTTGAAGAACCGCAGGAACCCTCGTTTGGTCCCCTATACCCTGTTGGATGAAAGAACCAAAAAGTCCAACAAAGACAGCTTAAGAGAGGCTGTTAGAACGCTACTAGGGTATGGATACAACCTGGAAGCTCCTGACCAGGACCATGGTAAGAAAGACCCAGAAACAAGGCTAAATATTTAAGTTTAAGAAGGGGTGACTCAGAAATGTTTTTTTTCTGAATTTCTCTTTTGTCTTTTCATCCCATCCAGCAACTCAGGCTGATTCCAGCAGTTTGTCTGCGGAGAGATTCCGGATCTTCCGAGCAGAGAAAACTTACTGCGTTCATTCTGGGAAGTGGTACTTTGAACTGGAGGTAAGGATCTGACATCAAAACTTTTAGCTCCTCCATCTGCTGAGAATCTCTGCAGAAACACAAGTCATGTTACAGAGCGCTCTAATGCAGCTGGAAGAGTTCATACTGGTCAGAGAGGGTCTGGCATCTTTGTTCCCAGATGACTGCTCTGAACGTTGGTAAAAACTCAGAAAAAGAGGCAATTGGTGAAAGTCATGGGCCTCTACCAGTTCTATAAAAACCATCAATACATTGGAGTGGGGGTGGGGACTGTATTTAATAGGCATGGCAATAAGTCAATTAAAAACTGTGTTGAAGTTTCTTATCAGTTGTGACCCCACCTCTGCATTTGTGTGCACATTTCACCAGCCTAAACTCCACTTGAGGGGGGTCTTCCTTGGTCAATCAGGTCTCCATAATCCTGGCTGTTCTCTGCCATTATCTATGATAAAGTCTGCACACTGTTCTTTCAGGTTCTGACTTTCGGAGAGATGAGGGTGGGCTGGGCCAGACCCGGCTGTCTGCCAGATCAGGAGCTGGGATCCGATGACCAGGCCTTTGTTTTTGATGGTTTTAAGGTGGACCCATCCTTCTTTCTTTCCTTTCTTCAAATAGCTGTATTTAACTTTTTTTTTGGAAGATGGTAATGGCATGTGAAGACAAACAAATACATAAATGACCCTGAATAATGTACCTATTTAGGAACTGTGATTCAATTATTTATTTTGTCAATTGAGATGCTGGTAATTTGTTTAAACTGTAGATTTGATTATTAGAAATATGAGGTCATGATCAAGCTTTCAGTCTTGAAGCAAAGACTCCTCAGAATTATGATGAAAGGTGAGACAGAGAGTCTGATAGAGGTAGAAGTTTTTCTTGACTTCATCACGTGTGCATGAACCTGTGTGTTCCACAGGTCCAACGCTGGCACCAGGGGAACGAGCACTTTGGGCGAGCTTGGCAGGCTGGTGACGTGGTAGGTTGCATGGTGGATCTGAACGAGCACACCATGATGTTCACGCTCAATGGGGAGGTGCTCCTTGATGACTCTGGGTCAGAACTGGCCTTCAAAGACTTTGAAGTTGAAGACGGTACGTGTTATGTTGTCAGTGGAGAATAGAGGTTACAATACAGCACATCACATTGTCCTTTGGAAGACGTACATGTTAAGCCCAATGCTTACTGCCTGAATTATGCAATTAATGTGTGAATGCTAAGGTTTCTAAAATGCCCTAGAAACCACTATATTCTCTTGAGCAATTGTTCTTTTGGGTGCCTCACAATTAATATGGAGCTCTTCCTGATTCTCGATTGCATGTGTGCTTCAGGTTTCATCCCTGTGTGCAGTCTGGGTGTGTGCCAGGTGGGGAGGATGAACTTTGGGAAGGACGTCAGCACTCTCAGGTACTTCACCATATGCGGCCTGCAGGAGGGCTACGAGCCTTTTGCTGTCAATGTGAACCGCGACGTGACCATGTGGCTCAGCAAGAGGCTGCCTCAGTTCGTGCCGGTTCCCCCCAACCATCAGCACATCGAGGTGAGCCGGCTGGGGATGAGCTCCACCTCATGTTGGTAAAAACATCACCTTAAATAAAAATGGTTTTCCACTGAGGCTGAACTCTTGGCTTTCAGGTATCCAGAATCGATGGGACAGTGGAATGTTGTCCCTGCTTGAAGGTCACCCAGAGGTCATTTGGCTCCCAAAACAGCCACACGGATATCACCTTCTACAGACTCAGCATGCCTATCGAGTGTGCTGAGTGGAGATCTGGAGCCAGTGGCAGCCTCTTCTCATCCAAGAAGGTAACCCAGAGTCTAACCATCAAAGGTCCCCCCCCCCTCCCTGAAGAGGGGAGTTATTACCAGCCTATGACGATCTGGAGATGTCATGGGGTGGTAACAACTCATAGCCAAAGCAGTTATCACAGCCAAGCTTTCAAAGTAATATTCGGTCAAAAGGAAGGGGCTGTTGAAGGACATTATGAATTCTGAGATCATTATCAGTCATTAATTACCTTTGACAGATTGTGGCTTCTTGCTGTAAAAAGTAAGAACTAAAGTTGGAAAAACTAATTTGCTTGAGGGTCAACAAACCCTCCAGTGGGAGATAGAAAGCTACCTTTGTTTCTTTTTAGGAGAGGTATAGGACAGTGAAGAAAGGCTGAATTAGTAGTCTTCACATCTTCACATCAGAGGGTTTCTGCTCTTTTTGAAGCAAAAGATTGATTCCTCTACAGAAGATAATCTTTGCATATTTCTGTTCCAGGTTTTTTTTTTTTTTGACAGAGTTTGGACAGTTTCAGTTAACAGCAACTGAGTAGCATCGGGTTCTCCAGTGTCTGATCTCCAATGTTCTCTTGTTTCCCGGGCCAAATGATGCTCATGATGCAGCTCCTTGTGTTTTTCTGCAGGAGCTGGATGATTTTGAAACTGTCTCAGACTTTGAAGTCCTGATAAAGTCGTCCCATGGCCACAGTGTTTCCAACATTCCTAGTGTTCCTGGTGGACCAGAGAAAGATGAATTTAATAACCACAAAGATTACAACCAAGAGAAGTCGTCCAAGGTCAAACAGAGGTAATGTGCAATTTATCTAATTATGTCAAACAATGCAGTTTCACTATAATGCAAGATTTTGGAGGTCTGACTGAACGCTGGCTGAAACCAGAAAGGAAAAATCTCCAGCTTAATGTTTATGTTTACTGTGCCTTCATTGTTGCTATATTAACACTTATTAACACACTGGCTCCCCATTGAAGTCCTGCTCCAATCATCTGTTGATCTATTGTAAAAGCATTCCCAGTGGTCTGTTCATTATGATTGTGCTGTTTTTAGCCAAGATGTAAAAAACTCTGTTGTTTTCTTGGACATGGTTTCCGCAGAGTAGTTCATTTTTTTTGCTGGCATCACACATGCTGTGATCCACTTGGTGGTTTTTATGTTAAAGTAAAATAAACCTAACCATAAATCCAAATGGCATTATCCTATTTCGATTCAATTATTGATTTATTTTTCTCCTTGATTCATTTCTTCATTCATTTGTGAACCTTTTGAAGACAAGAAACTGTTTTGGAAATGAAGCAGCACTGCTTAAACAGATAAAGATAAGACATAAAAATTGTTTTTCAGACTTTTGGAAAACATATTCAGGCTTACAATTCACAACTTTAGACAAAAGTCTTTCCCCAAACTTGTGTCAGTGACAAGATATCGTGTTTTGAGATCTTTACACAAAAACACCATCTGGAGAGTACATTTTACTTTGGTTGTCGTCAGGTTCCTTCTAAAGAGGAACAAGACAGACAGCAGCAGCCATCAATCAGCTCATCTGTCTGAGGAGGCGGGGCCTGATGACAGGGAGGGCTATGAGCTTCTCCTGCATACGTCTGTGGTAGGAAGTGGCTTTTAAATAAAAATCGAAAGTGTTTTTGCAGCCCTAAGGCTATAACCACATGTCTCTGTCTGCAGTACTACTATTCGGTGCGGATCTTTCCGGGTCAGGAGCCCAGCAGCGTGTGGGTGGGATGGGTGACCTCTGATTTTCATCAGTACGATCCTGGTTTTGAGCTCCACAAGGTCCGAACTGTCACAGTTACCCTTGGAGACGAGAAGGGAAAAGTTCATGAAAGGTCAGCAGAATGAGAAAGCTAGGAGATTGTCCTGAAACTGAGTGGAGTAATGCCACCTCTTCAACCTCCTCCACCCACCCACCCTGTTCTGCAGCATAAAGCGCAGCAACTGCTTCATGGTGTGGGCTGGAGAGAGCAGCAGCACTGGTGGTCAAGGGAGGAACAATACCGGCTTAGAGATCGGATGTCTGGTGGACACTACAACTGGTCTGCTAAGCTTTACAGCCAACGGGAAGGAGCTCAGCACCTACTTCCAGGTAAGCCATCCTGACCAGGAAAGCCCTGGTAGGGCATGATGTCAATGATGACCCTACCAGGGGCTTTTGCCATTCCAGGGCCATGGAAGACAGATCTTGGGTGAAAAGCCAGAAAAAGAGTGGTTCAGAACAACTTTATGAGAAGAAAAAGCAAAGATTCCCTAACATCGCCCAACCCCATACCTGGCTTCAGAAAAGGACCCTGGTGACACCAATCTGGTGACCTGGGCTTTTCCCATGGGTCCTGGATTGGTCCAACTCAAAAGAAATGACGTGGGATCACTTTTCTTCAAGACATGTGGGCTTATTTTACCGTGTCTGAGACCAATGACTCACTCACTGTTTGCAAAATTTGTTTGACAGAAGTGTCACCTAGAGGGAAAAATGTCAAGCTGTAACATTACAAATCTCAAACTATTTAAAAATTCATCACTGCGATGTGTGGACAGAAAATGAAGCTGCCGTCTTTCCCTCTAGCGCGCTAGAAACTGAAAAAGGTAAGACACAAGTCAGCAAGACATACAAAAATACATAAACATAATACACCCAAACAAAACACCCAAAATAATAAAGGAGTTAACAGTGTGTATATCAGTGTGTGTTGTTATCAGGAACTTGCTAAGATGTTTTAAATGGTTGAATGTGTGCACCCACCCAAACAGCATTAGCTTAGTCCCTGAGTATATGATGTGTGTATGTTTGAGTTCCTGTGTGGAGTTTCAGTCAGGGGAAACTGCCACAATGCTACTTGTTAGGAAAAATCTCCCATTCCAACCATACAGTAAACAACAAAAAACAAAATGTTATAGTGGTGGTTTATTTGCAGGTAAAACTAGTTCTGCAAATTTTTTGAATATATAAGAGCCATTCGCTGTTACTTTGTACTTACTAATATATCTTTCTTGAGTATTTAAAATAAATATCTGTTGAAAATCGATATCGGCTACAAGAGGCAGGAAAATATCTGGTATCAGTTGTAAAAAGTCTATATCGTGCATCACTAGTTTTCAGTGTAGGTGGGGCGGTGGAACAAATACTTCCAGGTTCTCTTAATCCTGCTGACACAGCTTCTCTTGAGGATTTGGGGTGTGCCTGTCCATCACCCAAACTGAAGTCACTGAAGTAGTCAATGAGCTCTTGGATGGCAAGGCTCCAAAAGAGGATGAGGTCCGCCCTGGTTACCTCAATTCTCTGGATGGCGTGGGAGTGTCTTGGCTGACACTTCTCTGCAGTGTGAGAGTCGGGAACTGTACCACTGGACTGGCAGACCGTTTCCCCTTTTAAAGAAGTGGGACCAAAGGGTTTGTTCCAACTAATGGGGAATCATACTCCTTAGCCTCCCTGGGAAAGTCTAAGCCAGGGTCCGTCCGGTGGTCAAACGTCAGAGGCAGGAAGAACGTGGTTTCTTTCCTGGTCATTGAACTCTCTTTTTAAGGTGCTGGAGGGTATGTGGGATGAGTTGAAGATGGACGGATGGATGGATGGATGGATGGATGGATGGATGGATGGATGGATGGATGGATGGATGGATGGATGGATGGATGGATGGATGGATGGATGGATGGATGGATGGATGGATGGATGGTTGAATGGATGGATGGCTGGCTGGCTGGCTGGAATGGATGATGGATAATTTGTGGGGTTTTTAGTTGAGGGGGGCAGGTTTTATCCTTTTTTTGCTATAACATACTTTGGTCTTTTGATCATTTAATGGTTGAAAAAAAGCAGCTTCCTGTTTTCATGAGTCCAACTAAACATCTTTGTGCAGGTGGAGCCCAGCACAAAGCTTTTCCCAGCAGTCTTTGCAAAGGCCACCAGTCCCAATGTCTTCCAGTTTGAACTTGGCTGTGTAAAGGTGAGGCACAGACACACACAACCATGAGGTTCACTCATCCACTTTGTTTAGATGTTTTGTTGTTCTTTCATATACATAGAGTAGTTGGGGGATGTGTCAGACAGACATGGTCCCAGACTGTTCTGTTTGTTATATAAAATTAGATAAATTTACTTGTGACTTCTCTGTTTTGATTTCTTGTTCTAGATCCATCGGTAAGTTCAGCTGGCATGTGTTGTGTGAACAGGTTTGATAGAAGAGAAAGTGGAAATAAAAAATGCACAAAAACAGGTAGATTTGTAATAATAATTTGGTATTAGTGTGAGACTGAATGACACACAACTCTATATCATGACAAACACAACAGTTCGCAGGGCAATGGAATTAACTCACCAAGTCCACAGATTCAGCCAAGATAACTGTAATCGGTGCATAACTGTGTTTTTCTGTCTCTATTTTGCTCCATTTATCCACTGATTTAACAGCTCTAGTATGGTTTGCTCAGTTATGTTGCACATCAGACTTTATGGATGCTGCTCTGAAACATCTGCAGACCACCATGTCTTGCCGTTTGCAAAGATGGCAGACGTGTTACCCTTTTTTTTTCTACAGAACACCATGCCGCTGTCTGCTGGTTTGTTTAGGAGCGAAAGAAGGAACCCTGTGCCCCAGTGTCCTCCTCGGCTCCATGTCCAGTTCCTCACTCCTGTGCTTTGGAGTCGTGTTCCTAACCACTTCCTCAGGGTAACCGCTTTTCTTTCATGTTGCTGAATCATTCCCTCTTCTTTTGGGACGTGAGGAAGTCCTTTGTATTTCGTTAACAGCTGAGAGATCATAAAAAATTTGTAGATCAATAAATATATTTTTTAAATGTAGTTCTTAAAGAACAAGGTGCAAGAATAAAGTTTAACCTTTGCACTTTTCTTTTTAAGAGAAGAAAGAAGGCTTTTACTTTTGTGTGGAACAGGAGGAGTGTGGAACAGGAAAAGTTATTTTTGAGAAACAGTGCTGTAGTCTGGTAGTTGACCTTCAGTAGGACTCCAGATGTATAGGATCTTCAGGGTAATGGAGCACAGCTTCATTGTCCAGACCTCTGGGCTTTCACGCAGGTTTCAGCCTCCAGAGTGAACGATCGACACGGCTGGCTGCTCCAGTGTGATCAGCCTCTTCAATTTATGTCTCTGCACATACCTGAGGAGAACAGGTGCAACATCCATACCTACTACCCTCCCACCGCCACCTGTAATACATGTTCTCATGCAGCATCTGTGTCTGCAGGTCTGTTGACATCCTGGAGCTGTCAGAGCAGAAGGACTTGCTGAGATTTCATTACCACACCCTCAGACTTTACTCCGCCATCTGTGCTCTTGGGAATAACCGAGTGGCTCACGCTCTTTGCTCCCATGTGGATGAGGCGCAGCTGCTGCAGGCTATACAGAACAAGTATATGCCAGGTAACACCAAGAACGGCTTTCCTGCAGGAGCTTGAGCTTGGGGGAATGTTATTGTTAAAGTTTGGCCTAGATTATAAAAGGGGTTTATTCAAACATACCTCTGGTATGTCAAATGATTTATAACCCCCTTTTGTAACAGTAACATATGTCCAACACAAGAGGTCTTCAGCTCTCATCTGTTTGCTCAGCTGTTAGACAAGACAAGTTAAAATAAAATAAAAAAAATCATTGATTATTATTAGAACATATTATCAAGAAAAAAACAGTAATTCTTGCTTCACATTGCAGATCAAGTAAAGGAAATCAATAACTTATTGATTGTAATTTAAAACATTTCAGTAATCATTAGTTGCACATTACACAATGTAATACTCATTGATTGTAGTTAAAAGAGCTTTGATTATTTCACCACAATAAAGTTCACACATGTATTTGGAATTATTCAGGATCACCTGTTGATCTTTAACTCCTCCTATCTTCATATTGTGAAATCAATGTTTCTTTGTATGTTTTTTAAAACACTATCTGTTTTGTGTACATGTTGACATGTGGACCTTTTCTTTTCAGCCAGCAGGTGTGTTGATAACATCTGAGTGTGTGTGTGGACAGGCCCCGCCCTTTTTGTACTACATTTGAACCTCACCGTAATAATAAACAACCAGTAAACTTGTTGCTTTACGCTGCTTCATGGTCTTATCCCCCCCCTCCTATTATCACCCTCTTACCCCCCCCTCTCTCTCTTGAAATTGAAATTAATAAAGTTTGGCCTCAATTACAAAACGGGTTTATTCAGACATACCTCTGGTTTGTCTGAAGATTAATAACCCCTCTTGTTAAAGTAAAATATGTCCAACACAAGAGGCCGCCAGCTCTCATCTGCCTGCCCAGCTGTTGGACAGGACAAGTTAGGGGAAAAAAAATAATAATAAAACAAAATAATATAAAATAAAATAAATAGGAATCACTTTTGCAATTTTCATTTGGTTTGGGAATCTCCTAGTTTGTTAAGATAAGCTATATATGTATGTTAGAGGCTAAGAGATACTATTAATGACCTTTTTCACCAAGGTCACATTTATATCTTCACAATCTTTTGAGTTTTTACTCTTGATTTTATTTACAATTGATATCAGCTCATTTTGTTTACATGAGAGAGAACGATTGAGTGTGGGATCCTTTCAATGGGTGGATTATTTTCTATGCTAGTTTTGCATTTTGGAAATTCCGCTGCCAACTCTGGACCCACGTTTACAAAATATTTATTGAGGCAGTTTGCTGCTTTATTCAGTTATTTTCTCCTGCTCCTCTCTGTTTCCCCCGCAGGTTTACTTCGAGCAGGCTACTATGACCTCCTGATTGACATCCACCTCAGAAGCTACGCCACCGCTCGGCTCATGATGAACAACGAGTACATCGTTCCCATGACTGAGGAAACCAAAAGCATAACCCTGTTCCCAGATAAAGGGAAGAAGCATGGCCTGCCGGGAATCGGTCTTAGCACCTCGCTGCGACCCAGAATGCATTTCTCTTCTCCAAGTTTTATCCGAGTGGCAGGATCCATGCTGAGTAGCACCACTGGATCAGGGAGTTTCTTTCAGTTCAGCCCAGAGTTCCCCCTGGACACTTTGAAGGTCAAAACTATCGAGATGCTGACAGAAGCAGTGCAGGAGGGCAGCATGCATGTGAGGGATCCCATCGGTGGGAGCACAGAGTTTCTGTTTGTGCCCCTAGTTAAGCTGGTCTACACCATGCTCATCATGGGAGTCTTCCAGGATAGAGACCTGAAGAAGATCCTACAGCTCATTGAACCATCCGTGTTCTCCGAGTACAGAGAAGAAGCTGGTGAGAAGTCCGGATCGATGAACCGGGAGAAGTTCAGCAGGGGAGAAGATGGAGGGAAGAGCGTTCCCAAAGAAGGACTTTTGCAGATGAAGCTGCCAGAACCAGTGAAGCTCCAGGTGGGTAGGGAGGTGCAGACTGAGATAATAAACATAGCACTCAAGTACTAGTACAGCTGAACAATACTCACAAAAATTCTGCGCCACCATTAAAAACTGAAAACATATAATGCTAAATATAATGTGAAAAACATGCTCCTGTGTCCACTGTTTTGTAATGCGGGGTGTTGGATTCAGGAGCACAAATACAGAGGTAAGTTAAAGACTTCATTGAGCAGACTTTGCAGAACTGAGAGATGGGCTGGGCAGAGTACGAGAACTGGAACCTTTACTGGAGGTAGAGAGCTGGAGTGGATCTTGGTTTGAGGGCTCGAGCCGAGCCAATGTTGGACTGGGGCAGAGCTGAGCCAAAGGACTGGCATGCACCGGCTTAACACTGGAGACATAAAACGTGGGGTGGAGCCACATGGATGCCACCTGGGGAGCTTAAGCCTCACAGCAGCAGGGCTAATAATCTTCTCAATCAGAATGGGACTGACAAAGCGGAAAGCCAACTTCCGTGAGTCCACATGCAGCGGAAGGTCTTTGGCAGACAACCACACTCTGTCACCCACCTTATAGGCAGGCACCTGGGAGAATAGCAAGAAGAACTTTGGAGAAAAGCCGATCGGGGCCTGTCCCAAGTGCGCCGGCAGCGTCATATGAGAGCGTGTACAAAAGGAAAACTGGACTGGTTCTCTTGGGACGGGAACAACGGCGGGGTGAAAACAATAGGCACAATGGAATGGATAAAGACCCGTAGCGGAGCAAACCAGGAAATTATGGGTATATTCCACCCACAGTTGTTGAGACGCCCAAGTTGACGGCGTTTGGGAGATGATGCATCTGAGCGCTGTCTCCATCTCTTGGTTCAGCCGTTCGGTCTGACCATTGGACCGTGGGTGAAAACCAGAGGAAAGGCTGACAGACACACCCAACAGGGAACAGAACTTCCAGAAACCAGATGTACACTGAGGACCTTGGTCAGAGACTATGTCAGTAGGAAGTCCATGAAGCCTAAAGTAATGTTGAAGGAGCAGTTACTCCATGCGCTGAATGCGAGTGTGTTTGTTCACATGCAGATGTGCCATGTACTTCAGTACCTGTGCGACTGCCAGGTGCGGCACCGTATCGAGGCGGTGGTGGCTTTCTCAGATGACTTCGTGGCTTGTATTCAGGAGAACCAGCGGTACCGCTACAACGAGGTGATGCTAGCACTCAACATGTCAGCAGCCCTCACCGCCAAGAAAACCAAAGAGTTCAGATCCCCCCCACAGGAACAGGTAGGACCGCAAAAAAAGACGTAACTTTATATCTGATAAAGACTTGATTAGACTAGATTGGACTTGATAAGTAGTTCATCTATATTTAAAGCCCTTGTTGAACTTTACATGTTGTCATTCATTATTATACTTCTGTTTATAATATTTATCTTTTATTTTATTGGTTTGAAGTTAGTAAATAAAATAATAATAAATAAAAATGGAGTGCAGAATAGCTGCTGACAGAAAATGTTAAAAAAAATACTAATACTGTCCTATCCTATACTGTCCTTTTCAATTCAATTTTGTTCAAGAAACTAAAAATGTTGTTTTTCCTAGCTCTATGACTTATCTTTAGTTGCTCCAGACTCCTCCCACCAACTAGAAAAGTGTCTGTTAGATTAGTCCCTCATCCCTGAACCCTCCCGTTGAAATAATTTGAACATTTAATCTTTCCATGACTGTATTTTTGAAGTGACTTAAACCTGGTTGATTTTTTTTTACCTGTTTATTCTATTACTCTAGTTGGATAAAAAATCGTAAGATGTGATGTTAAACAGCAGATGTTGTCAAATGTAGTAAAACTACATTCTGGAGAACAAAAGTAAGAAGCTTAACTTTGGTCTCCACAGCATATAAAAGTGAAGAGCATCTTTATTTCTTATAATTCCTTAGATCAACATGTTGCTGAACTTTAAGGGCGAAAAGCAGGATGGTCCTTGTCCGGAATTTATCCGGGAACAACTGCTGGATTTCCATGAAGACCTGATGCGACACTGCGGTCAGTTCCATAGCACAAAATGTCCCAACCCTGGTCATGAAAGATCCCAGCCCTACATGTTGGACTCATGTCCAAACCCCAACACCCATGACTGAAACAGCTGGGGTTCTCCTCAAGGCTGTTAGGCTAAACAGCAAAAATATCAAACATGGAGGTCACGAGTTCTTGAAGACCACTTTTAGAAACACACACTTGTTCTGGCTAAAAAACCCTACAGCACAGTAAGAATGATTCTTCTGCTTGACAGGCATTGAGCTGGACGATGATATAGCCATTGATGGCAACAACGACTTCACCTTCAGAGGGCGCCTTATGTTGTTGGTGGAGAAAGTATCAGCTCTTAAGAAAAAGATCGGCAACCCGCCAAAGGAGAAGGACAGACAGCCCAGTAAGTCTTGAAACTTATGAACAGCATTATGTTCTAAGCTGATAGTGTTACCAGCAGGAAGCTTTTCATCTCACCACACCTCTGCTTGAACAAAACTGTTTAAATGAAAGTAAAAAATCTGTCACTCACTGATATTGTTAATGTAGTTTTTGTGTGCGTGTGTGTACTGCAGGTACTTTACAGCAGCTCATTTCAAACACGATGGTCAGCTGGGCTCAAGAATCTGTGATTGAAGATCCAGATCTGGTCAGGGCAATGTTTGTCCTGCTGCACCGCCAGTATGACGGTATAGGCGGCCAGGTACCAGTCTACATATTTGTGAATATGGAGTTTTAGCTTCATGATCATTAATTTAATCAATCCTAAAGAGGAGTTAGACGATAACGTGTGTCTAGGTGTTTTAAAGGGAAGCTCTGAATAAAACCAGCTTATGTGGATCCATTGATCAGTAATCAATTCAGAGAAATACTAACACAGTAGATTAATCTCCTAACTGATACTCCATGAGCCCCTCTATACACTTCCTCTCTTTACATCTTAAAGAATTCATTATGTTTGCTTTTGCTGTCCTCCAGGTGCATGCTCTTCCGAAGACCTACACCATAAACTCTGTATCAGTTGAGGACACCATTAACCTGCTGGCTGCCCTGGGTCAGATCAGATCTCTGCTGAGTGTCCGTATGGGCAAAGAGGAGGAGAAATTGATGATCCGGGGGTTGGGGTAAGAACAGAGCATTTTGTTCTGGAGTGTAACTCAGAGGTTTAAACTCTTCTTGCATTCTGCAGTGACATCATGAATAACAAGGTGTTCTACCAGCATCCCAACCTGATGAGAGCTCTGGGCATGCATGAGACTGTCATGGAGGTCATGGTCAACGTTCTTAGCGGTGGAGACTCCAAGGTACTTCTGCTACCCAAAGAACAGCTTGTTCAAAAGACTAATATGATACATTTTTCTGAATAATTTTAACCCTTTACTACTACAGTATATATTATTTATATATATATTAGTACAGACCAAAAGTTTGGACACACCTTCTCATTCAAAGAGTTTTCTTTATTTTCATGACTATGAAATTGTAGAGTAACACTGAAGGCATCAAAACTGTGAATTAACACGTGGAATTATATAGATAACAAAAAAGTGTGAACCAACAAAAAATATGTTATATTCTTGGTTCTTCTTTGATTACGGCTTTGTACACTATTGGCATTCTTTTGATGAGCTTCAAGAGGTAGTCACCTGAAATGGTCTTCCAACAGTCTTGTAGGAGATCCCAGAGATGCTTAGCTCTTGTTGGCCCTTTTGCCTTCACTCTGCGGTCCAGCTCACCCCAAAACATCTCGATTGGGTTCAGGTCCGGTTACTGTGGAGACCAGGTCATCTGGTGCAGCACCCCATCACTCTGCTTCTTGCTCAAATATCCTTTACACAGCCTGGAGGTGTGTTTGGGGTCTTTGTCCTGTTGAAAATAAATGATGGTCCAACTAAACGCAAACCGATGGAATAGCATGCTGCTGCAAGATGCTGTGGTAGCCATGTTGGTTCAGTATGCCTTCAACTTTGAATAAATCCCCAACAGTGTCACCAGCAAAGCACCCCCACACCATCACACCTCCTTCTCCACGCTTCACGGTGGGAACCAGGACTGTAGAGTCCATTCGTTCACCTTTTCTGCGTCGCACAAAGACACGGTGGTTGGAACCAAAAATCTCAAATTTGGACTCATCAGACCAAAGCACAGATTTCCACTGGTCTAATGTCCATTCCTTGTGTTCTTTAGCCCAAACAAGTCTCTACCCTGAAGGCCTGATTCACACAGTCTCCTTTTAACAGTTGTTATAGAGATGTGTCTGCTGCTAGAACTCTTTGTGCCATTGACCTGCTCTCTAATCTGAGCTGCTGTTAACCTGCCGTTTCTGAGGTTGGTGACTTGGATGAACTTATCCTCCTCAGCAGAGGTGACTCTTGGTCTTTCTTTCCTGGGGCGGTCCGCATGTGAGCCAGTTTCTTTGTAGCGCTTGATGGTTTTTGTGACTGCACTTGGGGACACTTTCAAAGTTTTCCCAATTTTTCGGACTGACTGACCTTCATTTCTTAAAGCAGTGTTTTTCAACCAGTGTGCCGCGGCACACTAGTGTGCCGTGGGAGATGGTCAAGTGTGCCGTGGGAATTTTGCCCTCATTAACTGATATAAAAACATTTCCCATCTCCAGGATTTCAGCTCTCTGTTCATCCAAACAGGCCCTGATAAAACACTGAGGAGTTAGGAATATAAAATATCGTAAAATACTTTTTCTTTGCGTTTATTTTATTTTATTAAAGACATTTTGATAAGAATGACGTACCGCGATTCAGCTGCAGCTCCGGCTGTTTTTTTTTGGAAAAGTCCCGTCCCTTTAACTATCTCCACCAATCATTCTTGGGGAGCTTAATCACATGTCATCAGTCTGACCAATCAGAAGTGGTTAAAGTCTTCACTTCCATGTCCCGATTTAGCTCATAAAGTCGCTCAGTTCTAACAAAAACACCAGCTAAAGCTCGTCTTTAGCAGTGTAGCTTTCCACAGAATCCGGTATCAGACCGTGGAACAAGTGAACAAAACAATGAAGCTCCGAAAAGCGATCTCCGCCGGCCGTTTAATGCACTACATCTCCCATGATGCATTGGGTTGTGAGAGTGACAAGGAGTCACAAGGAGATCTGTTGTTAAACGTCTTGAAATCAACAAACACACATCAAACTGTAGGGAGGGGCTGTAGATCAATACAGACTATGAGTTTCTCCGTTGTTGTTTTTTTTAATTTTTGGATCCTGGTGTGCCGCGGGATTTTTTTTAAGGTTAAAGTGTGCCGTGGCTCAGAAAAGGTTGAAAAACACTGTCTTAAAGTAATGATGCCCACTCGTTTTTCTGTACTTAGCTGCTTTTTTTCTTGCCAGAATACAAATTCTAATAGTGTCTTCAGTAGGACTATCAGCTGTGTATCCACCTGACTTCTGCACAACACAACTGATGGTCCCAACCCCATTTATAAGTCAAGAAATCACACTTATTAAACCTGACAGGGCACACGTGTGCAGTGAAAAACATTTCAGGTGAATACCTCTTGAAGCTCATCAAGAGAATGCCAAGAGTGTGCAAAGCAGTAATCAAGGCAGGAGGTGGCTACTTTGAAGAACCTACAATATGACACATTTTCAGTTGTTTCACACTTTTATGTTATGGATATAATTCCACATTTGTTAATTCACAGTTTTGATGCCTTCAGTGTGACTCTACAATTTTATAGTCATGAAAATAAAGAAAACTCTTTGAATGAGAAGGTGTGTCCAAACTTTTTGTCTGTACTGTATATGAAGTGAAACGTTTACTCATCAGAGGTGTAATGGCAGTCAAAGAGGCTTAAGGACTTTCCTACTTGTCTGTCTCTGCAGGAAATCACCTTCCCCAAAATGGTGGCCAACTGTTGTCGCTTCCTGTGCTACTTCTGTCGAATCAGCCGGCAGAATCAGAAGGCCATGTTTGACCATCTCACCTATCTGCTGGAGAACAGCAGTGTTGGTCTTGGTGAGTTAGAGGCTGTCAGACATACAGTAGCTTATCTGTTGCACCTTCTCTGCAAAAGACACACCCTGGTAGAACTCTATATAAAACCAAATAGATTAAAAAACATTCAAAACATTAATTGTTTCTGGATGTGGATTTCAGACATTGGTTGGACACAAATGGCTGCCCAGTTTAAGCGTGCTAATAAAAACACAGTTCTCTATCTTTCTTTTAGATTCTATATTTTTCTAGTATTATGTTAGCATCCCATGTTTGGTGTTACTGTTCTATCAGCATTCCATTAGCTTTATTTAAAGACCCACGCTGGGGAAAATTGTTATTTTTGGTGTTTTTAACGTGCTCTTGTGACATTTTTCTGATAATAAAGTACACATTTTAGGAAAATGAAACTTAAATTTGTATCTCTAAGTATTTCTTTTTTCAAATTGTTGTGAATGAGGAGCAGATAAAAAAATACTTTTTGAAAAAGATTGCATATGTGACATGGAAACTACGCTTAGCGACCACAAACTCCCTGCTCTGAGCTCTTGTTATGTATGTTATAAGAAATTCTAGCTTTCTATTAGCATATTTTAACATATTTTGATATTTTAACAAATTGCTGTTGTACAGCAATGTTGAACTGTCCCAGAGGGTACATGCTCTAGTATATGTGCACCAAATGCTTGCTTCATGTAATGTCACAAAAAAGTATGAAATAAACTGCTCCCAGATTAGATAAAGGCTATTCAAGTATCTTCATGCATATTTTCTCCTTGTGGTGTCTTCAGCATCTCCATCAATGAGAGGGTCCACTCCCCTGGATGTAGCTGCAGCATCTGTCATGGACAACAACGAGCTGGCCTTGGCTTTAAGAGAGCCAGACCTGGAGAAGGTGAGGCTGACACACACACACGCACACGCACACACACACACACAGACACACACACACACACACGCACACACACACACACACACACACACACACACACACATACTTGTTTCCATCATCTGTGGGTACCAGTTTTGTGGTCATCATATGCGGGGACCACCCTTTCCTGAGGTACTAGAACACTGTAAAAAATCAGGTGGCCTCAGAAAAAAATCATCATTATCTTCATCACTTCAAAAAGCCAAGAAGTCTTAGGTTTTTGGATCGACCTGTTACTACAAGGTTATATGGGGACACAAAAAAAAACGCATGAACATTTTACATGGGGACCTGATTTAAATAATATTTGCATAATTTACACAAGTTGCCATTCATTTGTGGGGACTTTGTGCAAGGTCCCCACAAATTAATGAAAAACTAATTTCTAATAGTTTGATGGGTCCCAATGTCTCCTGCTTGACACTTAAAGGGGCTGGATTGGGGTGATTAACTACAAAATTATTCTCAAGTTCAGCTGTGTTGACTGTTCACCTATCCCCCAAGGGATGGGGTCAAATGCAGAGAACAAATTTCATACACATAGGTGAGTGACAGCTAATGGTACTTTAACCAACTATTAATCACAATCAACTGAGTGCCTTTTACAACAAAAAAATACTCAGAACAAATAAACTAGAGTCTTATTTTGTTTTTTACTTCACAAGTACTTATGTTGGCATACAAGTCAATTTAGTTGGACAACAAAGGCTTAAATGTTTAATGGCAAGTTAGCCAATCAAAACATGGGAATTTTGTACACTTTTTCCCCCATCTTCAGTGAGTGAAACAAGCTGCAATAAACAAACCAGTTGCAATGCAGTCATGAACTTAATTTTAAACAATCTAACATATTCTTCCCCAACAGAAAGAAATTTATAACATATCACAGACACTTAATTTTCCTTTTGTATGCAGTTATACGATTGTAAACATAGAACTTGAGGTGTTGCCAGTCCCGATTCTTCAGGGCTTCCCCTTCAGCTGCCAAACACTTTTCGCAGTCAGCCTTTGCTGGTACACAACATGATTTGATGAATATACTCATCTGCCTTTCCACAGCCTGAACTTCGGTTTTTGTCCAAGGTTGCTTCCTCTTCTTGTCAGATTTACCTTTGGCATAGCACAAAAATTTGAGAAATTTACATTTTTGTTAATCAAAGAACTGTCAGATTGTCTTACCTTAAATATAATTAGATTTTAGAGGTTCTCAGAATGAAATTACAGAGAAATATCAGAAATGTTTGATTAAAAGAATATTCATAATTATTTACCAACTTTTACATTAGTTAACCATTTTACTCTAGATCACTGTTTTTCAACCAGTGTGCCGTGGCACACTAGTGTGCCGTGGGAGATGGTCAAGTGTGCCGTGGGGAATCGCCCTCATTAACTGATCTAAAAACATTTCCCATTTCAAGGATTTCAGCTCTGTGTTCATCCAAACAGGCCCTGATAAAACACTGAGGAGTTAGGAATATAAAAGACCGTAAAATACATTTTCTTTGCATTTATTTTATTTTATTAAAGACATTTTGATAAGAATGACTATACCGCGATTCAGCTGCACCTTCGGCTGCATTTTGGAAAAGTCCCGTCCCTATAACTGTCTCTACCAATCATTCTTGGGGGGCTTAATCACATGTCATCAGTCTGACCAATCAGAAGTGGTTAAAGTCTTCACTTCCTTGTCCCGATTTATCTCGTAAAGTCACTCAGTTCTAACAAAAATACCAGCTAAAGCTTGTCTTTAGCGGTGTAGCTTTCCACGGAGTCCGGTGTCAGACCGTGGAACAAGTGAACAAAACCATGAAGCTCCGACAAAGCGATCTCGGGACGTTTTATGCACTACATCTCCCATGATGCATTGGGTTGTGAGAGTGACAGCGCACAAGATCTGTTGTTAAACGTCTTGAAACCAACGAACACACAAACTGTTTTTAAATCTTCTAACTTAACTTTTATTGCATCTTTTAGAAAAAACAGCTGCAGCCTTTTCTGCAACAATTATCTCAAAAATGCATGTGAGATTGTGGAGGGGCTGTAGATCAATACAGACTATGAGTTTCTCCTTTTATCTTATTTTTTTGGATGCTGGTGTGCCGCGGGATTTTTTTTAAGGTTAAAGTGTGCCGTGGCTCAGAAAAGGTTGAAAAACACTGCTTTAGATTTTATGCTTTTTAAACTCCCTTCATATTCCTTATTTTCATCATCTACACAAACCTGGAAATCTCTGGTCCTGAAGAGCTACTACATTTGATTTTTTTTTTTTTTGTGTGGCTTTTCTGCCTTAACCAAGTTTCCAAGTTCAGGTGTGTTTGACAAGTCATATCCTGAAGGATACTAATTAAAGAAAGTATGTAATCATGAAATTAACACTGAAGTGAAATGTTCCATTGCCCTCGACTGAACACACCTAATCCTGGTATGGACAGCAGCATTATAAATCAAGTTAAAGTTTAGTATCAAACACTACTTCTCTTAATGCTGCAGCCATTAAAATGTAAATAATTTGCACTTTGCCTCTGTATACACCAGGTATTATACAAATGTGCTAGACATTAGCAAAAAAGCACATTGACCACAAATTTTTAATTACACAAAAAATCAAAATTAAGTAAAACTTTGCAAAAATTCAATAGGATATTTCTATATAAATTCACCTTTCAGATTAGACTTTGGAGCAGTGACGCTTGAAGGAGTCTCATCCATGGAGGGTCCTTTCGATCTCTCTGGTGATTTAGATGGTAGCTCATTTCGGTCATTTGATGCAAGTGAGCCTTCTGTAGTGGGTTCTGTGGAAAAAAAATACTTTTAGAAAAACATTTTTGTTTATGTTCCATTGTCTTTTTTTTAATATTTTGCAAGTGTGCATTAAATTCCTTGCTCTCCTCACTTGCTAATTAGTTTTATAATCCTATGCATTTGGACTTCAGTATAAGCTACTTTAACAGCAGCAAATGATTACAGGAGAATGCATACCATCAACATCAAACAAGTCATTTTCCTCATTTATGCCAAAAACCAACCATCTGGGTCAATTCCAATTTCGTCCAAGTTTTTTCCATGAAACTCAGCCAGTCTTCCTTGCTCCAGAGCCATCAACACTTTGCTGACTTTGGCTAGTTGCAGGGTCTTTTCAGGTAGTCTGTAGAACTCCCGGTGAATTCTTATATCATGTCCCAGAAAGTTAGCCAACTGGTCCATCTCTGTATCCGTCATGTTTAGCACAGTTGAAAGGGTTGCAGCATGCTTCCGCAGTCTGGTAGATGTCAGTGACTCTGGGCATTTTGCACCACATATCTTGGAAAAATTCCGAAGGCAATCAGAACCTCTGAAATGTGTCAAGGCATCTGGTCTGGCAAACAAATAATTGTTCTCTTTCAGAACCCCAGAAGCATCTCTTTGTTTAACTAACAGTTCCAGTGCACACATCATCTTTGGGGTAAGTAGGACCGGAACAGGACGGCCTCGTTTTCCTCTGATGATAATTCTTGTAAAATGTCTGCAGAGCTTTTTTTCCACTTCAGAAAGTGCCCAGTCCACATCTTCATGGGAGTCAGAAAGGTCTCTCTTCTCAAATGCTGATAAAGGCATGCTTGACACCTCTCCTTCTCTGCGTCGATTAAAGAGAATTATCTGTGTCAAGCAAGTCTTTGACAGTTCTGACCAAGCCTTGGTGGAAGGGTTTGCAGAGAGTAAGCTGAACCACTCTTCTTGGACTTTATCAAGATGTGTGTTCAACTTTTGCACGTCTTCAGTAAAGGGCATAAGAGTGGGAACATTCCACTTTGCTTCCCTGATGTTTCTTAATGCTGTTGCTGATATCATCTCATTCCACTTCTCTCGATGGACTTCCAGGAACTCACTAGCCTTCTTAACAAGCTATTTGTCATCGGTAATTAAACCCTGAGCTTTTAAGAGCTTGCTGACTTTAACTAGTGTATTTCCAAGCTTGTTTGCTAGTGATGGGACAGAGAACTTGTTTTCTTCATCATCATACCCGCATGTAGCCTTGACAGCTTTCACTGTCTCAGGGTACTTATTGGGGTTGATGAGATCTTCCATTTTTTTTAAAGTTGTGACTTTTCTGGCTTGATGTACAAGTCTTCCCATTTCTCGCATCTTCTCTCGAACATATTGCTGACTCTTTGCAGAAGTTCCGCCTTTATTTAACAGATGTTGTCCTAAATCTATGATGACATTATCAGTTTTTATTATGTCTGTGATTTTGTCAGGATTCATTGCACTGATTACCTTCCAAAGATGTTTGCTAATGTGTGAAGGGACTGGTCCAGTGAATGCACACAAGGCCTGAACACGATTTTTGCCAGGCTTTTTGGTGACAGTTCCTGGTTTAAGTGAACCTGTGCCCACGTGTCTCCACAACACATTTCGTTTGTAAAGTCCTTGACAGTATGCGCAGTGCATAAAGTCTTTACCTTTAATTTCTGCAGATGGTCGTTTAGATGCCACCAGTTTCCCGGTTCCAGCCTCCATAACAGCAGCATTGTGTGCAAAGTTTCCTTTGTTGCGAATGAAATCCAAATGCTTTTTCCTCTCTCTAGAGCCTTTTGGAAAGCTGAGAGCTTTAGCTACGTCACATTTATTAAGATGAGCACGCTCGAGATGCCTGGCCATCTTAGCGTAAGGCTTATTACAATATAAGCAATAATGCTTTTTGTCATAAACCCTTTTTCCTCCTCTTTTTTGGCAAGCAGTAACAACAATGTCATTATTCATACTTGAACAGGGTTCTTCTGCTCCCAAGTCATCAGGTATATCACTGAGTGGGTAATTACTTATGGATGTTGTAGAGTCGCAGATCTCTTCATTTAAAGGATTACTGACATTGGGTACGTCATCCAGTTTAGGACGTTTATCCCGACCTGGTGTTCTGAAGCTGCAATCACTGTCAGCATCACTTTCTGAGCTTGTATCTGGAATGTAAACATCTGAACTTGAAGTGGAGTCATAAAGCTGATCAGGGTCCTCCAGATTCAGGTCTTGGAGCTTAAACAAACAAAAAGTTCAAGAGTAACAGTGCGTTCTGCAACAGCTGCGCTAAAGCAAAATAGAAACAAATGATGGCATTCAACTTTCTGCTATATGTAAGGGGGACATAATAAAAAAATACATAGTTAACCTAAAATAGAAAAATGTTTAGAAATGTGAAATTAAACCTTTTATAATTTTTTAAGCCAACAGAAGAGAGTAAGAGTTTAAAACTCACAATGACACTTTTAGTTCTTCTTAATCGTGGGACAAAAATCTCATCGTCAGGGTGCATCACAAGCTGCAGAGCACATACATACAGATTTAAAATGTTAGAAAAGTTTATAGCATTACAAAATTACATTGTACAAAGTTACATTGTCAGTGAAAGCTTTAAATTTCTTATTTATATATATTTTTGATATAAATTGAACAAGACTACACTAGCCAGTTGAAAAGAATAGTATACAAGAATAACATCAACTTTGGAATATAGCAAAAAGCTAGATTTAGAGACACCTGTAAATTTACATTAAGAAAAAATAAAGTTTTACCTCAGATGAAGATGTTATGCTCGATTCACTGGCTTTGTCTGTCCAGGGAACTGGCAGTGTTACAGGATGGCCTTCTACTGCATTCATGTGAACAAGATCTGTTGGTGACTGCAAGACATTTTTTTTAAATTGAAAAAATAAATAAAACTTAATGTTTAGTTTAGGACTAAAAAGATGCTTAATAACAAACAAAAGGTGTGTTAGCTTTAATTGTTCATTGAAAAAAGTGTTATGATATAAGAATTAGATGTTTTTTTGATAATATGTAAATATTAAAACAATTCTATTTTTATAAAATTGAGAAAATTTGCAGATTATGGCCAAGACTACAATTTTACACACATTGGATTATACATCGTGGGGACCAGCTATATTCATCACAATCAGCCATAATAATTCCTCAAACTGTGTAACAGAAACCAGTCTTTTGGGGACATCGTCAGAGTCAAAACTAAATTCCAACTAAAATCAAAAACCTACAAGTCTAAATGTTCAAAATCACAACAAATGTTCCATCAACGACCATTTATAAATTGCATAATCCAAATCTGTAGATGGCCACTTTTACTCAAATATAACAGAACACATCAGCTGGTTAGACCCTCTGAACTGGTCAGATATTTCACAAATGCGAGCAAAAAAGGTCTAAGGAACTTTCCAATTACAATCTAAACACAAACTGAGCTGTACCTGAAGGAAAGAGCTGCATAGTCCACTGGCATCATCTGTCTGGATCTCTGGCAGTGTTACAGGGTTGCCTTGTTCCACTGCATCCATGTGAAGACCATCTGTTGGTGACTATAAGATGAAAATATATTTACAAAACATTTTTAAACACAATTGAGGACTAAAAAATAACTAAATAGTGCATAATCTAAGGTATAATGATAAAGCTGAATATTTCATTAAAAATAACAATGAATAAATAACTATATGACTCAATAAATTGAAATATGAATGATTTCAATAATTAGATATTGAGAAAATTGGTAAAAATTTTTAACCAAAGTATTGTGTTTCAAACAAATACTTGTGTATAATGGGGACCAGCTATTTTCAACACCATCCCCCATATTATTTCCTCAAACTGTGTGACAGAAACCAGTCTTTTGGGGACGTTGTTAAAGTCAAACGCAAACAAAGAACTATATGATTTTTTAATAAAATGTAATTATTAATTATTTTCACTGTAGAAAATGGATAAACTTGACAGATAAATAACATAAAACATTTGTTTGAAAACAGTCCCAAATAAAGTCCTAACTGTTTTCACACACGCACTTTACAGTATCCACTCAAATTGTGTGTAAGGCTTTTAATTACTTTGAATACATAAATTAAGTCACTTAAATGTACTAAAAAAATTCTTGCCTCGTTTCCACTTTAAAGTTTTATTCTAGAAAAATGTTTAGTATGGTTCACGAAAGAGTGGCTTAGAACACGTTTTCAAGTTTAGAGTACAAGTAGAGAGGGTGCATGAGTAAAATTAACAGTGAAACCGTTGTAAAGCTAGGTTTAGTCTAATTACTATATCTAGTAACTGTTTCATAAACTTTTTTTAAGCTATAATTTTTACAAATAATATACATTTACAAATGCTGTAGTTCGAGCAACCTCTACTAAGTAATGCAGAATACCTTTGTTCTCCATGGGCAGTCATTGCCTCCATAGTCGTATGTAATTTCTTCTCCTTCTTGAATGTTGTGTAAGGCAAATAGACAAAGGTGTGGCTCTCCATTCACATCAATTTTTTTCATTTTACTATTGGGGCATCTGTGCTCATCGTTAACAAACCGTCCAAGAGAGCCATCTTCTCTAGAGGCATCAATGCTGTTAAAAAAAAGAATACATTTTCACAGCAAACATAAAAAAAAATAATACTGATCCATAAATATTATGCAAACTCTAAACATACCACCATATTTTCTCCTTCCATCTAAAGGCAAACATGAAAGCTGCACAGGAATGATGGTAAACTCTTTTTCTTCTTTCACATTCTTTTTCATTTATCATGTCACCTCTGTATTCCACAATAAAATCTCCTTTGTTGAATGAATGCGTAGCAAATACACCACGCCCTGTAAAACCAATACAAATAAAAATAAAAATCAGTTGATGAAAAGGCCTTTAATATGATGATCATTATGTGACCGACACATCTTGTAAGTCATCAAGGCTTCCTAATCCTGAAGATCACAAACCCCCTGCCTGTTTTCTAGCTGTATTTCATGCTGCTCATTGCCTAGAACAGGTGTGCTCCCTCAATCAGGATGAGCATCAAAAAGTAAGGGGCTAAAAAACAGGCAGGGTGATGGATCTCCATGACCAGGATTGAGCAGCTCTGTTTAAACAGTAACCATGGGCTCACACTGCATGTAATAAAGCTGAGGTGCAGTCGCCGGAGTCTTTTCGGAACTTAAAAAGTGTGAGAGGCACTCCCACAGCATCCAGTCTGGTCTGGCCTCTCCTGCAATCCAAATCCGTGCTGTTGGCTTAGAATTTTGGCCGAATGCCGGAGCGACCCAGAGCTCAAATAAAACGACCTAAACCGTAACTCATGCAGAGCGAGTGTACAGTGCATCCAGTACATTTTTCAAAATAAAAACTATTTAGTTGTACACACTGTGTAAATTTATGCTGACACAAGGTCACAAAGGGTGTGGTAGCGCGTCATTTTTGTAATTTAACAGCATGGACAATGAGAGGCTGATCACAGAGGTCCAGAACTACCCCATCCTTTATGATACTGTTCATGCTTTTTATAAGGATGACAAAAAGGACATAGCCTGGGCTGTAGCAGGACTGCAGCCATCTTTAGCCAATGCGAGTCATCTGCCATAGCTCCGATGACTGCAGCGGTGTAGTCACTGGATGCAGTGTGAGCCAGGGTAACAGATAACACAAGTTCAAAGAACACATCCTCACCTTTAACTGCATTGATGAACTTCACCTCTAGTTTTCCCGTTTTGTCAGTCTTTGTGATAACATGATGCATTGCATCCTTCTGCGGGCTAATGCGTGGTGCCATTTTAAACTGCATGAGAGATAATAGTGATTAATTTGTCTTTTCATGCATCCTAGGTATTGCACACCAAAATATTGTTACACCAATCACATCACTTCACACATAGGTAGATCTACACAAACTTGTATAAATATCAATTTATATTTACCAAATCCACTTTTTAAAGGGTAAGAGGGATACAGGGAACTATAAGCTGACTTGCTGAACTTTATCCTCTGTTGTAACACGTTAAGTCTACAGCTGGATCTCTCTGATTTAAAACTTACGTTTCATGCGCGTTTTAAATCAATCCTCTGAACTACTGTCTGCGGGCGGCTCATCACTGATCACCTTTTCAGCTGATAATTTTTGGGCAGTTTGTCCCCACAAATCATATCCGCAGCGTCGTCTGTATATTTCATCCCTGAGCGTCAACGCGACACAGGTGTTCGCCTGCTCTGACGTAATTAATGCTCCAATGTATGTCGGCTCGTCGCACGTGCAAGTGAAAAAGCCACCCACAGTAAACCCGTTTCTTCACAAATATTTAAGCAGAAACGAACAGAGAGAGAATTAAAAGAAAATGTGCAGCGTATGTCCCGTTTTCGAAAGAGTCACGCGGCCACCTCTTAAGTTTAAGCTAATACCTGCAAAGTTTTTCTGACATGAAAAACACGGCAGAACTGAAAAAGAGGGAAACCTGACCAGTTCGTCAAAAACAGCTTCAAATAATGCGTACCAGCAAAGCACATGATTAAAAATAGCAATTAAAGCACTTTTTACCGTGTCTTGCTCCAACTTTTTGAGGAAGATTACTCCCGTGATACCATCTTGCCTCCCATCACGATGCACCTGCGGGAGCTCTGTGGGTCACGTGACTGTTTTAAAGCGCGAGCAAAACGTATGTTGCTTGAATGACTCTACAATCGTTGAAACTTAATTAATTTACTCACATTTTTTACAATAAATGAAATATCTGTGTATTTTAGGAGCTCTGAAAAATTGATATTTAATATTGTAGTTGTTGTGTTACCCTCCTTACCTTTGGGCTTCACACCCAATAGGCTTTGCAGCTGACTATTCTGTATGTCTTTGGTGATTTTGCCCTCCTTATTCAGTTGGCATATAAGTGAATAAAGCTTTACAGTCAGAAGACAAGACGTGTCTCTTCATCATTTGCCCATAGTGTTCAAAAGAAACATGTAACATTAACACTTTAAAAAAAAAAAAAAACATAGATGTGATTTGGGAAACATTGTTTAACCTGTATGGTTTTGTTAAATAATGTTTCATCCAATATGAAAATCACCTTCATTTATTCTTTTTTTATTTATTCTTTTTATTTATTCTTCTTTTTTACTTATGTGGGAAACGTCTTTGTGGTATTATTGTATTGCAGTGTCTTTCTCCTTTTCTTATGGGTCCATTATACTCTGCTTTCATCTTGATTTCTGAATCAAAAACTCTTACCTTTGTTCAATGAATTCTTAACTATCAGTCCTCTAAGGGCTACTTTTCCCTTGCAGAAGTTTTCAGGCGATACAGTGGCCTGCATCAAGGGGTGGAGGTGGGGGTGGACAGGCGGCTTGTGGAGGACTTTGAGGCCTGGAGGAGGAAGAATCAGCTGCAGCTGAATATCCAGAAGACCGAAAAATGATCCTGGACTTCAAAAAAGCCTCAAACACCTCAAACCAGATATATTGAGGGAGACAGCATGGAGATGGTACAGTACCTGTGGGTCTTGTTGGATAACAAGCTAGACTGGACCACCTATACAAGAAGAGCCAGTCCAGGCTGCGGTGTGCTGGTGCAGCACCAGTAAGAAGAACATCTCCCGGATGAATAAATTAATATATAAGGCCAGCTCCATGGTAGGACTGAAACTGCCCCAGTGGAGGACGTGGCTGAGCAGAGGATTTCTTTCAAGTTCAGAGCCATTGTGACCAATCCCTCACGCCTGCTGCACCAAACCTTCACTGGGAAGAAGAGCGTATTCAGAGCAGAGGTCTAATATTTACAGATCAGTGTGAACTAGATCAGTTTTAATGGTTTTACTGTAGTAGATTTTAATATCTGAATATGTTATGGATTTATTATATATTTTAAATCTATTAATATTTTTAACCAATAGATTTTAATGGTTTGGTATGGATTTATTTTTCTTTTTTCTTTTATTGCATGTGTTGAATGGAAGCAGCTGGTCGCTTTGTAATTTCGGGATTAATGAAGCTTAATCTCTTCTTCTTCTACAGCCTTCATGGCAAATACTGAATGGACATTAAACTCCTGCTATTGATTATCATGGAAGTACTGCTGGAATGAAGAGAAATAACAAAAGTGATCTGGCGCTGATAGATCCACGTGGAGGCAAAATGTACAGCAGGAAAAAGATACAGATGACGAGCTTGATTGAACTTGGGAATGGCACAGTAGAATCAGAGGGAAACAAGGTAAAGGCTCTGGGATGATTGTGGAGCACGACATTGTTTTCTTTAAGTCTTCACAAGAGTTTCACAAACTGTTACTGGTGTTTTGGCCTCCATGCAGATCTCTAGAAGTTGTGATGTTTCGGGGCTGAGACTCTCAATCCCCTTTCAAAGATTTTCAATGCAATTCAACTTTATTTTTATAGCCCAATATTACAACAGTATTAAACTCAATAGGCTTCACACTGGTAATTGTATAATAAACATGAAATCATAAAGAGCATAAAGTGATAGAATTTAATAGGTAATGGTTAAACTAAACAGACTAGGACGTATATAGACATATCCACACCTTCTCAGTAAGGAAAAAACCCTTAACCCTTGTGCTATCTTAGATGACAACACCCTTACACTGACGTGCTCTTCCCACCATGACAAAAGTAGATAAAGGTGGAAAGATTTCACGTAATCCATGGACACCAGTGAAGATCACAAATCATTGAAGAAAAAAGGTTTAGCGCACTGTCTAGTGGGTCTAGATGACCCATTCCCAATGTTAAAGTGCCTAGGATAACACAAGGGTTACAAAATGGCTTCCGTCCTTTGCCTGGACAGACAGTCCATTTACCAGAACTCTTAGTAAAGAATTAGCTTATCTTACTCTACAACTACCTGTTTAAATAGTCCATATGGAGGTTTCATCCAGATGAAGTTGGGGTACGGTTGGGAGCCAGGGAAGTGAAGCTAACTTAGGAGTAATATGTTCTCTTCTGCTAGTTCCTGCTAACAATCTTGCTGCTGCATTTTGAACAAGCTAAAGACTTTTTAAGAAACTTTTAGGTCACGCTGATAGCAAAGAGTTACAGTAATCCAGCCTAGACAAAACAAATGCATGGATGAGCTTTCCAGCATTACATTTGGATACTATATGTCTGATCTTATTGATATTGCACAGGTGAAAAGAATGCAGTTTTACTAGCCTGTGATATTTAAGCCTTAAACGATAAGTGCTGGTCAAAGTTAGGTTTCTAACTTTGGAATTGTTGGCTATATTTATGCCATCCAGGGAGACTATCTGATCAGATAGAGCATATCTGAAGTTTTTAGGACCTTGTACTATGACCTAAGTTTTTTTCTAGGTTTAGGAGGAGGTAATTAATTGTCATCCAGGTCTTGATCTCACCGATGCAGGCATTTCGTTTCTCTATATGGCCATTCTGATCAGGTTTAATGGATTAACAAAACAGCTTATCAGCCACACAACAGTGAAAATTAATCTTGTTCTTCCTGATTATGTTTTCCAAGGGCACCATGTAAAGCATAAACAGGATCGGTCCAAGAATTAAGCCCAGTGGGACTCCATAGGTAACTCAAATGCAATGAGAGGACTGTCCATTTATGTTAACAAACGATTGTGGATAAACATGATTCAGGCCACTTGAGGGTGTTCTTTGGATGCAACTCAGTATAGCAGGATGAGCTAATTGAGTTTCAGCACAGGTGTAGTTACTCCCATCTTGGTGCTGCTAATGAGCATCTGGCCACCTATAAAATGTGACTGAGCGGGCTCGCCATCAACTTTGGCTGAGACTGCCTCTCTCCTTCGGGTTTCTGCTTCTCTGTCGGTGCAGTGCAGTGGTAATCACAATTTGTTGTTGCACAGCGGATCTCCATGTGACTAGAAAAAAGGTGAATAGGAATGGACCGCATCGCTTCCCATAGCTTCCTTCAGATGATATCACAGCACTGATTTGGTCTTTGGTGCAGAACCAGCTACTGCTTATTATGGGTCTTGTGGCCTTTGTCGGGATTAACTGCAGATGCTTCACGTGTTTGTCCCATCAATCCAAGATGCCAGCAGCAAGTCCTATGCCTGTTTTATGTCTGTCTGTTTTTCTCCAGTTTTACCAGTTTTAATCGATTTTAGAGCATTTTTATTTTTGAAAACGTGGCAATTCTGTTTTATCATCTGATATATTTGTGGACTGTGGATCTATACTACTACCCTGTTTTGTGAGCTGCCCTGTGATTTTGAATTGCCTCACTTGCTCTGGGGCCTGTACCACCCAGCCTGAGCCTGCTATTTCACTGTGGGTCTGGTGCAAACCGGCTTGAGCCTGCTACCTAACTCTGGGGCCTGTGCCACCCGGCTCGAACCTGCTACGTCACTCTGGGACCTGTGTTGCCAGCTGGAGCCTTCTGTACTACTCAGAGGTCTGTGCTGCTTCTAATATCCAATCACTCAAAGTCGACATTAAGTTGTGGACAATGGCATTAGTTACAACTTTATTTTGTTTCCTGGTTGTGTGTGACCTGGGGGTGAGTTATCATCCCTGGGTGAGAACTACTAACAATGCATTTAGCCTGTGGGACATTGGTCATGGATACACTCAAGCTAATCCGGCTGTTCAACCTGCGCAACTACCAATTCACCTGGCACAGGACATGAATTTATCATCTGCTCTGCCCAGAGATTTACCTAAACTTCAAAGTGTTCTAGCTTTGCATTTTTTAAACAAGAGACTTTGTTTGGTATCATCCTCCCACAAGACAGACTCAAAATGTAAGGCAATGAGGCACCGTTTTTGATTGTTTTGCTTTTACTTCTGTCTGGCAATGTGCAACCTAACCCTGGTCCTGAGCTACAGTGTACACAGACACCATCCGACTTTAAAGCCATGTCAGGGCTCAAATTTGTCCATCTAAATTTGCGCAGCTTGTTATCTAAAATGGACATGGTCAGGATTTGGGTTAAATCAACAGACGCTGACATTGTAATAATCTCGGAAACTTGGCTGTCTAAACCTATAGCTAATAAGGTTATTAATATACATAGTTACAGTGTTTTTCAAACTGACAGGCCTAAAAAAGGTGGTGTTGCTGTTTATTTTAAATCAAGATTTGATGTATCAATAGTTCTGTCACAATCTATCTGTAAACAAATGGAATTTTTGGCATTGAATGTTGAAATAGCAAAGGGCCTTTGCATAACTGTTGTTGGGTGTTATAGGCCTCCATCTGCCTCCAAGGATGCATTACAATCCCTAAAGCATCTTTTGGCCAAAATAAATTACAGTGAGCTTGTTTTGGCGGGAGATTTTAACTGGGACTGGCTTAATCAAGTTTCTGATGAGTTCAAGTCCTTCTGTTTTCTATTAATCTTACCCAGTTGATCAATTTAACCACTCGGCTAAATCTTAAGTGTCTTGATAAGTCCGCCTTAATTGATTTAATCTTAACAAATGTACCACATAAATTCTCATCTTTAGGTGTTTACTGCAATGATTTGAGTGACCACTGTGTCGTAGCCGCTGTTCGGAACACCAAAATCCCCAAATATAAACCACTCATTATTTATAAGAGAAATCTCAAACTTTTTAATCAACAAACATATCACCATGATTTGTCATCAGTTAACTGGAATAATATAGGTCGGTTGCCAGATGTAGGATTAGCTTGGAATGTTTTTGAGACAAGTTTTATGCAAATTATAAATAAGCCTGCTCCTTTAAGAAGGCACAGGGTAAAGGGCAGACAAAACCCCTGGTTCTCTCCAGAGTTGGCAGATACTATGCATGAGCGTAGTATTAATAGATATGCTTTTCAAAATGTAGCTGCATGAAGTGACTCAAAATTCAAATGAAAAAGCAATATTTTAAAATGCTTTCCATTTTATACTCAAAACCGCTTATTATGTGTCATAATTAAAACGAAAATGCAAAGCATTTCTGTTAATCCATTTTAATAGTCAAATTATACATTTCTAAATGAATTTTGCTACACATTTACAAGGGACCTTTTTTAAAATGAAATGTCAAATACCATTTTCATTATCATTTTAATTAAGTGACAGAAAAAGCTGTGTTGATGTATAAAAGGAAAAAGCATTTTGATGTATTGCTTTTCATTTTAATTTTGAGTCAAAAAATGCAGCTTCATTTTGAAAATTAAAAAGCATTTCTATTAATACATTTTAATCGTCAAATTAGACATTTCTAAATGAATTATGCTACACATTTACCAGAGAACTTCTTGAAAATTAAATGTCAAAAACCATTTTCATTTTAATTTTAATTAAGTGACAGAATAAGCAGTGTTGAGGAAGGAAATGAAAAAGCATTTTGGCGGACTGCTTTTTCATTTTAATTTTGAGTCAAAAATGCGGCTTCATTTTGAAAATGAAAAAGCATTTCTGGTTTTGACTTTTATCTTTAATTATGCTACAGAAACGCTTCCATAGAAACCAAAGAAATTACCTCAATTTGGAAATCAGCTTTTGTTATCCCTTTATTAAAAGGTGACCCAGCAATTTTAGCTAATTACAGACCTATATCTAATCTATCAGTATTGTGCAAAATTCTTGAATATCTTGTAAGTGAGCAATTAAAAGACTTTTTATTTTCCAATTCAATCTTGGCAAAAATATCAGTCAGGCTTTAGAAAAAAACATAGCACTGTAACAACTGCAATGAAGGTGATAAATGAATTATTGTTGCTCTTTACAAGAAACAATATTGTGCATCGCTTTTTATTGTTCTGTCAAAAGCATTTGATATTGTCGATCATGGTGTTTTAAAGAGAAGACTTCTTCGGTCAGGATGGTCAGAGCAAGCATTTGATTGGGTATCTTATTATCTGAGTAATAGAACCCTGTGCATTAAATATGAAGGTCTATGTTCTGAATGTGTTACTGTCCGCAGGGGAGTTACACAGGGTTCTATATCAGGTCCCCTCCTATTCATTATTTATATCAATAATTTGGGGCTAAATGTATCTGATGCTAATATACATTTTTATGCTGATGGCACAGTTATTTATTGCTGTGGAACAATTCTTGATCGGCCATTGAATCCTTGCAGAAAGCCTTTGGTGCTGTCTAGCAATCTTTACTTCAACTAAAATTAGTTGTCATTGCTGATAAAACCAAGCTTATGTTGTTTTCTAATTGTAAGAAGATGCCTGATACAATTCCCACTGTGTCCACTCTTGAAGGAAACAACATAGAGGTCGTTCATGAGTATAAATACCTTGGTGTATTGATTGATGACTCCCTCACTTTTAAACCTCATGTGGAGAATCTTGTCAAGAAACTGAGACTAAAATTGGGTTTTTATGTTCGAAACAAGCTGTGTTTTTCGTTTAAAGTAAAGAAGCAACTTGTAGCTGCGACTTTCCTCTCTGTGAAGGATTATGGAGACCTGTTTTAAATGAATGCTTCAGTTCAATGTCTTCGAATGATTGACATGGTTTATCATTCTTCTCTGAGGTTCATTACTAACTGTAAAACAACGACACATCACTGTGAGTTGTATTCTCGAGTGGGATGGCCTGCCCTGGCCATACGTAGGAGGAGTCATTGGTACACTTTTTATTTATAAGGCACTGCTTGGACTAATGCCGACCTACATATGTTCCTTACTGTCACAGAGAAGGGCTGATTCTTATTATCTTGGTTCACATAATCATGTGTTGCTCTCTGTTCCATTTGCTCGCACCGGACTGGGCAAAAAGGCTTTTGTCCACTCTGCACCTTATGCATGGAACATGTTGCAGAAGGACTGGAACTTGATTGAGTTGATTTCCTTGAATGCTTTTGAATTTAAACTGGGAAGTCTCGAGGCTGACTCTATAACATGCACTTGTTTTTCATAATCGGTTTGTTATTTCCCATTATTTTGCTCTTTGTAATTGTGTAACTGTATTTTAGTTGCTGCCGCTTGTCCAGGACTCTCTTAGGTTTTTAATCTCAACGGGAATTTCCTGGTTAAATAAAGGTTAAAAAAATAAATAAATCTGTACTACCGTCCTGCTGGGTCAGCCGCTGAGTAGCGGCGTCTCCTCTCCCACTGTGAAGCAGGTCACGTGGCTGCGCAGGTGCCCCTGGGATTCATGTAATTTCTACCTATCTCCGTGAGAATCTATCTTTAAAAAGCATACTGGCTATGTTGTTTTTAAATGGTTGATTATTGGTTTTACTGGGTTTGTATGCCAATAAGTGGCTAATGCTTTGTTTTTTGTTTCAGAGCTGCCTGAAACAGTAACTTGTATGCAAGTGGAGGTTTACTCTCTTTTTTGTGTGGTTTTTGAGTAAACAGCTCTGTTTTTAGGGGAGTTCTAGGCCATTAGTGGTTTTATCCTAGTGTGCCTGAAGAGCTCACATTCCCACATCTCCTCCAAATGCAATGAGTACAGTTCTTACCAAAAAGTTCTAATTTGGTTTCATCTGACCACAGGACATTTTCCCAATCTTCTTCTGTATCATCCAAATGCTCTCTAGCAAACTTTAGATGGGCCTGCACATATACTGGCTTTAGCAGGGCGACACATCTAGCACTGCAGGATTTGTGTCCCTGGCGGCATAGTGTGATACTGATGGTAGCCTTTGTTACTTTGGTTTTAGCTCTCTGCAGGTTTTTCACTAGGTCCCCCTCCTGTGGTTCTGGCATTTCTACTCACCATTTTTGTGATCATTTTGACCCCAGGGTGTGAGATCTTGTGAGGAGCCCCAGATGGAGGTAAATTATCGGTGGTCTTGTGCACACACAAGACAAGGAAGCACACACAGGAACACCACCAAAGAAATACAATGGTGGAAAGAGCTAAATGGTCCGAATGCTGTGGCTCTCTTTGTTTTTGTAAAATACCTATCATGTTCTAAGATTGTCATGGTAACCTGGTCTAACACATCCACGTGCAGTCCAGGTTTGTTTTGTAACATCATCATGTATAAGGTAAAAATGTTTTGTGAAAAAAAGTTGTTGCATAGTGAGGAAATAAAAAGCTTTGTGTTCTTCATTTGTCATTTATTTATTCATTTTTCATCCTCAAAGTATCGATAAGAGTATCGTTAGAATACCGGATCGATAAGCAGTAGCAATAAGAGTAGTAGTACCATTAAAACCTTAACGATAGCCATCCCTATCCATGACATAATGTCAAATGTAGGAGGAACATTATTTTGTGGATAAAATAGAAGTTCTGATGAGGTAGGCTGCAAAAGTGCTTCTAGTAGAGCAGGGGTTTCAAACTCAATTGACCTTGGGGGCTTCAAGCCAGGTCAATGTCACGCCTCCAAGAGTCACATACCCCACTGTGATTGGTTGGTTCGTCAGCTCCGCACACAACACTGAAAAAGTGTAATTCATACAAAACTGGTGGGCCGCACAAACATTAATCTTTCATATTAAGGCAGGGGCCGCAAAATATCATCTGGGGGGCCGCAAATAGCCCGCGGGCTGTGAGTTTGAGACCACTGCAATAGAGGACAAATGTCTTTGATCTCTTGCTGATTTTTTAGATTGACCCACCCAATAAGAAATTGACAGTCTGCCGTCTTAATGGTAGGTTAATTTGGACAGTAAAATATCACAAAGAAAATCAAGAAAACAACTAATTTTTCAATAATTAAACTACAAAATTCACACTAAATGAACCGTATAAGTGGGGACGAGGAAGTGGGCGGTGCTAGACTATATTAGGAAAACTGTGTGTGTGTGAACCGCTGACTGCAATACCATAGGAAAGACACTAGAGGCATCAGTGAGCAAAACTCACACACTCACACATATGAAAAAATGTCACTTCTGTGCCTAAGCTAAAAATTGCACAGGAACCTTAAAAAATGCTTTTTAAGCTATTTTGAATAGTTATCTTAATGGGGACCAGGATTTTGGTCCCCACTACGCAATTGGTCCCCATTCCGTGACTGTGTAAACAGATCGATGTCCCCATGATGTGAGGAATACCAACACACACACACACACACACACACACACACACACACACACACACACACACACACACACACACACACAAACACACCTATAGTGTCAAGATCACATGGGCTTTATTTGATCTGATCTGATGATATTTTTAATTCTTATATTTATGAGGTTTAACTGCTGCCATCTGGGTGCTGTGAGCTCTAATACTGTTGTGAATAACTTATCCTGAAGGTGGTGTGGGTACCGGATCGACTCGGGCTGCCGGATGTTCTCGACGGTAACACCAGTTGGACAAACTACTTAGCGAGCGATTTTACGTTTAGCGATTATACTACTTAGCGACGTCGTACCCATCTAAGGAATTTTTGAGAATTCGTTTTGGGTTTGAAGAGAATGACTGCAGCATTTGTTTGAATGACATTGAGACGGTGGATCATTTATTCTTTAACTAAGGAATTATAAAAACATTCTGGGATGAGTTCTGCTTCTGGTATTCTTCCAAAATTGCAATGCCAGTTCATTTAAACTCAAAAAATGTTCTATTCGGTGTGGTATCATATAATTGACCGGAAAATACAGTTCTAAATATCCTGATATTGCAAGGAAAGTTTTATATGCACAAAAATAAATTTTTGATGACCAAACCACTTTTTATAACATTTCATAAAGAGCTCTGTTTTTACTTTCAATCACTTCATTATATTAAATACAAACTTCACAAGTACCCCTAACTAGTATTAGACTATTTAGATTGGTTCTATGTTCCTTTATTTTACTTGTGTTTTTATTTATTTGTGTGTTATGTTCATTGTTTCTTTTTTCCCCCCTCTATTCTTTATTTTCTATGTTAATATGTTATGTCTGGCAATGGTGACTGATCTTTGAGGTAATATTGATTACATTTTCATTGTTCGTTATTTAATGTATGATACCGCAATTGTCAATAAAGTTTAAAAAAAACTTAGCGACGTTAACTCATTGGTCGTGGCAACTTACAGCCAATCAAATAATGTGACGTCATCATTGGTCGAAGGACCCCGAAGAACCCCGAGAACATCCGGCAGCCCGAGAACATCCGGTACCCACAGTGGCACTAAACACATGAATAAAACAAATAGTTGATTTCCTCCCAAAGAAGAGACAGCTAAAAGCAGAGTTTAAGACATGCCCGAACTTCAGCTTTTATCTCTTCATCTTCTTCAAGCCTTCACCTCTGAAGTCTTATATTGAATGTTGTATGCAGTTTCAGTGTATTTACTCCAGTGTTTTCAAACCTGTGTGCTGCGGCACCGTGGGAAACTATTAACCTTCACTAATATAAAACATTTACCATCACAAGCATATCAACTCCCATGTTCTTCAAAACAGACCCAGGATTCACACTGAGTAGTTTGCCGGCATATTTATGGAGCTCTTCATTATAAATACACCGGATCTCTCAGCATCTTCTGTGTCTTTCGTAAGGAGGACAAGAACTTTTGATGGTAGCTCCTCCCACACGCGGTCAGGTTACTAAACACACTTTTGGACAACCATCCAGCAGCGACTTTGATGAGTATGAAAACAAAAGCCGAGGACACAAATTTGATACACAAATAGTGTATCACGATTTGACGTGCACACACGATTTGACGGCTTCCTTTCGTGTTCCTTCTTTTTATTTGGCCATTTTATATCAAAAATGCATGAACTTTCTATTCTCATATTACAGGGGTGTCAAACTCAGTTGCACAATTTTGGTCTAAATAAAAAACAAGCTTTTGGTTGCCAGCTGAACAAAACAGTTGTTGAACACACAAAGCTAAGCCTTTGCTACTTTCAAACCATTAAAACCTTTTGAACATAAATATGAAAAAAAACAGGAACATTAATCTAAAATAAATCAAGTTAAATGTTAAATATCATATGTTATTTTGCTCTCTATAAAAATATATTCTGTCAAAATTTTACAAATATGAACATGCTGTAGAACAAAACAGACAAAGCATGGAAATATTAATAATGAGAAATAAAGCAAATCATTCAATCTTCTTTGCTCTTTTGTAAAACATCTTTAGAGCTCAACTCCTGGCATCATTTTTAGCAAAAAGTTCATTTCTGCTTGGTGTGTGATGTCCTGGGTGTGTCTTTGTGAAATGTGTCAGAGGGATTTGAGTTTTTAAAAACCTGTTATTGTGAATATCATTTTTATGTCTTATAAAACATTAAAAACGAAAATCATCACTGGGATAACGCCAAAAATATTTGGGATTTTCCTATTTTTGTTCAGCACCAACAGTAAAAATCATCCAAATAATCTCAATACATTCATAAACAAATGATCAAATGTTTATTATTATCTCAAAAAGTGCAGCTGTTTAACTGCCTTCATTACCTGCTGTCTTTATGTCAAATAGGTTACTAGCACCAACTAAACGATAAGCATACTTAAAAAATACCTTTTAGATAAGAAATAAGGACATGTTATAAAATTGTCTACAATAGTTAATAGGCCTGCACAATATACCGCAAACTTATCGTTATCGCAATATCCAGCTCTGCAATATGCATATCGCAAAAGACGGCGAATATCGCAATAAATCGCAAACCCAAAATGTGTTAAAACAATCATCTAGCAGCTTGAAGCATTTGACGAATCAAATAAATCCCTTTATGCTTTGACCAATCAGATGGACGCCTTCCCATTGTTGACCAATCAGATGGAGGCCTATTATGTTAGATGTTTGTCCCCCATGTTGATGAGGGTCATTTGGAGTATAATTTTTAAACTGTTGCAATGAAATGGGAATGATGTTTTTGTTTATTTTTCTATTTGTTTATTTACCGCAAATTTACTGTTATCGCAATATTGATCACTAAAATTGCATATCGCAAGTTTTCCTCATATCGTGCAGCCCTAATAGTTAATAGAGAATGACATTAGTAGAGTGAGCTGACTAATTTGAAGGCACACCATGACCCAGGTGTTGCGTAATTGAGCGTTGCCAATTCACAGGTTTCAGGTCTTTTCAAACTCTGTGATAGAACAATTCTTATTTGATAATTTGAACTAAGCCATTTCAATTCAAATCAAATCAAATATTAATATTGGACAAAGTTGCTCCTTTAAAAATAAAAACAGTTAAAACCAAATCACCCCCTCTTTGGAGAAAAGAGGAAACCAAGAGACTTAAGAGAAACTCTAGGGGTGCAGAACAAAATTGCTGCAAAACAAAACTATCTCTCTCTCTCTCTCTCTCTCTCTCTCTCTCTCTCTCTCTCTCTCTGTCTCTTTCTTTCTATTTAAAAATAGAAACACAATGACAAACCGGAGAAGGTAGGTACTGAGGGACATTGCTGATTGGATGATGACGTTTGTCCATAATTTATATTTGGCTTGAAGCTATAGTAGATATCATTATCTAATCAGCGATGTCCTATATTGCCTATCTTTTATCAGTTTCTGATTGTCTTTAGTTTTTGAGCATTCTATTTTGTTTTCTGGAGATTCATTTTGTTTTCTGAAATGTTTTTATTTTTTAATATTTCATTTTGTTTTCTGGAACTTAATTTTGTTTTCTAAAATGCTTTTTCAGTTTTTAATATTTCATTTTTTTCTGCGAATGTCTTGTTTTCTAATTTTTTTGTCTGTTTTTAATATTTCATTACGTTTTCTGGTAACACCATTTATTTTCTGAAATGTTTTATCATTTCTGTTTCTTATGATTTGGTTTCTGAAATTTTGTTTGGTTTTCTTCATTTGTTCTGATTTTTTTAATTGTTGTTGTGATCTTTAAAATGTTTTTGTACTGCCTGATTTGTTGATGTGATTTGCAATTCAGGTTTCCAGTGGTCTTTTAATTATGTTTAGCCTAGTTAGGCAAAATCAAAAAACTGTAACATTTTCTAAGACAAAGTTTTTGGGGAGCAGCAGGGGTTGATCAGAAACTCACCCCTGAGTTGTGCGTGGGGCCGCAGGCGGGGAAGTAAGCCACCACTAATATACCATCATCCCTTTGTTTACACTCTCTCCCACTAGCTTACAGCCCCTCACAATGCCAAGCTAACATGAGTGGAGAAACAAAAATGGCGAACAATATTGAAGCTATCCAGCTGTGCAGTCTGATCCATGCAAGTTTGCGCGAGGAAAACTAAGACGTTAATGTCTGCAGGTGGATGCATCGGAATGGAGTGGAGCAGGGATTTTTTGGCCTGCCCATTTCAGTTACTGCATCACAACTGAAATCTTTTTCAAACAACCTTTTTTAATCTGCTCCTTCTCCATTATATGAATAAAGAAACACTCAGAAATGCAATTTTGGGCTTAAAGTTTTATGTATGACCTCCATCATGAGAAACATGCTGCACGAATATGTTATAAAAACCAAAAACACAATTTTTATCAGCATGGGTCTTTAAGATCTTTTAATAAACAGAAATGAAGGGCTTTGTCATCAAAGGGTCAAAACATTTGGAAAGGAAACGTTTAATTGTCCTGTTGTTTTCTGGTGTAATAAACCAGTTTAACATTTATCGGTGGCTCACCTGTGCAGGTGGTACAGTACCTGGCTGGCTGTGGGCTGCAGAGCTGCATTATGCTGGTCCATGAAGGATATCCAGACATCGGCTGGAATCCTGTGGAGGGCGAGCGTTACCTGGACTTCCTGCGCTTTGCTGTCTTCTGTAACGGTGAGAGCGGTTTGAGTTCTCTGACTCTGGTCATTGGTGCACACCTGTGTTTTCACTGCTGTGTCTTTGTGTTCAGGGGAGAGTGTGGAGGAGAACGCTAACGTTGTGGTGAGGCTTCTCATTCGCCGGCCAGAATGTTTTGGCCCCGCCCTTCGTGGTGAGGGTGGTGATGGGTTACTGGCAGCAATGAAGGAAGCAATTAGGATCTCTGAAGATCCCTCCAGAGACGGTCCTTCTCCAACATCTGAGAGCAGCAAAAGCCTGTAAGACATGAACAGATCAATGTATGAAGTGTTGAGCCCCAGGGGAGCATCCCTTACATCCCTTCAGTGCCCGTGAGAGAATTCAGACCATGAAATCTGTATAAGGACTGGCCTAAATGACCCCTTTACTCTCGTGTTCTCCACAGGGAGTACCCGCTGGCTCCAAGTAGCCAAAATCCCATAGACTTCTATAGAGACATAAACAGAAATAAACAGCTTTTACTCATTCATTCTTTTTTCAGAATAACCACTTGCTATGCTTTTTTTAATATCTTCTTGATAATCCTACATTTCTATGACCTCTTTTCTGTAGTTCAAGTTATTCTATCTGGTCTCAATACATATCTGGTCTCAACATTTGACTGACAGCTTATTTTCTAAGGGGTAGATGTGTGGACTTTAAACAAGCAAACTCCTGAGTGGCGAGAGTGGTTGCCATAGAAATGATGACTGACTCTGACCAATCACTGCTAGCTGACAATTTCTGGTTCCAACAAGGCGAATCGTTGCATCCAGAAGCATGTCATGTTCTATGCGTGACAGTCCAGTTCTCACATACAGTCAATGGTTAAGACTCACTGTACTGATTGTCAACTGACTGTACTGAGTGTCAATTTTTTAACTAAGGTATCAATGCAAGGCTTCAAAATCATCATCATCATCATCATTTATTTATAAAGCACCTTCCACCATCAGCCAAGAAGGCCCAAAGTGCTGTACACATGGAGAACAAAACATTTTGCAATCATAAAACATCAAAGAATAAAAACCATAAAGCCAATTTAGAATAGATTAAAACCAGCATGATAACAGGGCTAAACTGATCCTAAATCCCTCAAATGGAGGAGCGTTTTGAAGAGCTTGACCTCTCTAATTGCTGGTGGCAACTGATTCCATAGTTTAGGAGCTGACACAGCAAACGCATGGTCCCCCTGAAACTTACGGTTGGGTCTGTAACACAAACTGGTCGGTGGAGCATAAGGAGTTTAAGGGGGAACATTTTAAAAGCAGAAAGCTCACCTTATGTTTCCAAAACAGCATTCCCAGTGCTGCCAGGTAAATAGAAAATAACATGTAAGAAAAACAACCTCATGGAGAAACAATAAAAATGGATCTTGTGTAAGTTATATTTGCCATTTAAATTTTTTTTTTCTTCTGCTCCTTATTCACAACGATTTGACCGAAGAAAGACTTAGAAATGCAATTTAAGGTTATAATTTTTAATATGTCCATCATTACTAGACACTGGATTTTGTTACTTAAACAGAATCTATCCGATCAGAGCTGGACTACAAAAACTTTAAGACTATAAAATGAATTAACTCAGTAGGGGTGGGATTATATAAACGTGCTTCTTCCTACTCCTTTTCAAGCATTAGATCAAGCTCTACTTAACTTTAGTTAATGATCACTGTATGTAATTAACCAATCTTTTTAATCTATGCATTTCAACATTTGAGTTTTGATGAGTTTAATAGATATTTGTAAATTCTTTATTGTTTTGACTACAATGCTTGAAATAAATCAAATCAATAAATCAAATAAGAAAAATGCCACAGGAACTTGTTAAAAAACAAAAACCACAATTTTCATCAGAGTTGGTTTTCAAAGATTACTCATAAAACCTAGTGTGTGTGATTACATGCTTGTAGTGGTTCAATGTTTTCACTTTAATGAACATTTTGTCCATTAGTTCTGAAACTCAGACTCTTTTCAGTTTCTGCACAACATGTGTGACTGTGATCCAATGAAACATCGTATATCCTTAAGCTCCATTTATTAGGGAAACCTCACAACAAATGGCAATGAGTACATACAGAGAAACTCAGATCAGAAACATTTGTTTTTGTCTTTTAAATTTTGGCTCTTGGTATAGAATTTGTGAGAGCAAGAATCTTTTTTGTTGTTTTTATCAATTTCATTTATTCAAATAATAGTTTTTGTGTTTATATTAATAGCAGTGACTTGTTAGGGGAGGAGGAAGATGACACCATCCACATGGGGAACGCCATCATGACGTTCTATTCTGCTCTTATTGACCTATTGGGTCGCTGTGCTCCAGAGATGCATGTAAGTGACAACAGACTGCACACTCACATCCACACTTAAAAATGAATCTTATATTAACAACAAACCTTTCTCTCATCAGCTAATCCATGCCAGCAAAGGTGAGGCAATCCGCATTCGAGCCATTTTAAGGTCTCTGATTCCACTTGAGGACCTGGTGGGTGTTATCAGCATTCCCTTCTCCATGCCCAATGAGGCCAAAGGTAAGGAAAGCAACCAGCAATAATAGCCTGGGGGAACAGTACCTGAGGGGTCGCTGCATAAGAATAAAATAAAAGGACAACATGTCTTCTGAGAATTTGCCTTATAAAAATGTATTAAAAGTCTTTAATATATAAATGAAATGATGAGAAAGTATAAACATAAGGGATTTTGGTAAGAGCTTTCTAACATTCACACATCATTGGGGTTCTCCCTTAGACTGTAAAAACAACGGACAGCTCAACCCCTCCTCTTCTTGTGTTCCCAAATAGGAAGTAGCCGCTGGTTTTGAGAAGCTATAATCCTATAGAATTCTATTGAGAAATAGACAGGTATTAGTCATTTTATTTGTCAGAATACGCATTCTTGCTCTGATACCTTCTTTTTAACATATTCTTCTAATCCAAATGTTTCTTTAAAGATATTTTTTCTTTATTGCAAGTTATTTAAGCTATTAACTAACCAATCTACTAACCACATGCTGACGTTGAATATCTGAGGCGTTTGATTGACAGATTTTGGGTAGCCAATAGCAGCAGACTTCATCAATGCCATCTGTGAATGCCTTTACTTCTTATTCTGCCATTGTCTACCTGTGCAGAGTTGTTGGTCATGTGACTCATTTAATTCGAAAAAAGTGTTTCCATCACAAATTTGGCAAATGTGTTCTTGAATTTATAAATTGGACAGTTCTTATTGTAAAGTTAGCTAAATATATATATATATATATATATATATATATATATATATATATATATAAACATGTATTAGCAATGTCCACATCTTTTTCTCTGTACACAGAGTTCCAGTTTTATCTGCATAAGTCATTATTAAGAGTTTTTGTATTTTTTTTATTTCTTAACCTTTTATAGACTAGTTATTTTTATTATTTTCTTTTTTTTTCAAATTTTCACATTGATGCCAAATAGTGTAAAAACTGTAACTATATTATCAATAAGAGTAGCACTTTCAGTAGTGATTCTGCTGGGTCTTATTATGGTTGGATATAAACTTATACATACATTCTGCTGATAAAGTCGTTGGTTGCTTTATGTTTGCTAGGGTATATCAGATTGATATTGAAATCTCCACAAATTAAGAATATTTTGTTATTTTGGGAGTTAAACATCTTTGCCATCCAGTCAATGAACACTACTAAGCTTGACCCTGGCAACCTATATACACAGCTTATTATGATATTTTTCCCTAAATCATTACATATTTCAATTGTAAGACATTGCATTATTCCATGAACTGCAACTGACAATGTATTAATTACTGTAAACTTAGTATTTCTTTTCACATACAGTATATTGCGACTCCTCTACCTTTTTGTTTACTCTGTTGACATAGTTAATAGTTTTCCAATTCAAAGTCAGTGTCCTTGTAGCTGCTGAACCAAGTTTAAGATATGGTTATGATATTAAAGGAATGTCCCATATTCTGCAGTCCTAGATTGACAGTTTCCCTTCTGAGTTAACATAGTTTTTTAAGTCATCTAAGGTGTGCTATTTGCAGTCCGTATTAACAGTGAAAAATAATTGATCAGCGTCTATGTCATTTTGAGGGTTGTTATCATTATTACTGAGTTTCAGATTTCTTCCTTGCTTCAACAAAGCCGCCACTGTTTATCATTAACAAACTTTAAGAAGATCGCTGGTTTGTCGGTCTCTCTTCTCCTTGGGAGCGGTCGGTAGATCTCAACATTGTTTCTGTCCAGAGAAATTCCTTTGGACTTTAGGAATTCTTTCAACTGTTTCTCCACAGAGCTGGTCTCCTGCTCGATGGATTCTTCACCATTCCTGGCGGTCATTGCGTGCGCATATGACCAGGGTTTGATAATCACATCGTTAATCCTGGAGTTCTGCTCCTGGTCATCCATTGGTTTTTCGATTATCTCAATCCTGTTGACATCCTGATCATTCAGAGCCCACACCTGTCTCACCTCCTCTACCACATTTAGGATTTGTCTGTGTAGGAATTTCCTGGCTATAACTTCCTCCAGCACAAAATCAAGCAACTTCTTGATATCCTGACATTCCTCCGTCATAGAGGGGTTTTCGGGGGCATGATTAGGAATTGTTTTTTTGCAATATTTACGCTTTTTTGGAGTAAAAAGAGTTGTGAAATGCAGCTGCTATGCCTCTTGCGTCTTCCTGACTGTCATATTTTGCGTGTTTGTGTTTCTGCACAGACGGGGTGGTTGTGGAGCCAGACATGTCGGCAGGTTTCTGTCCAGACCACAAAGCTGCCATGGTCCTTTTTCTAGATCGTGTTTATGGCATAGAAGACCAGAATTTTCTCATGCACCTCCTTGAAGTTGGGTTCTTGCCTGATTTAAGAGCTGCTGCCTCACTGGACACTGTAAGTGTGTGGTTTTTATGTTTTCTCTAGAACCAAATGTACACCGAACAGTAGGGTAAACAGAGCTGTCCACATTTGAATTAAATTCATAGATTAGCTCAGATTAAGAATATATATCCTCCTGACTACCAGCAATGCAAATTCGTTCTCTGTAGAGGACAATTCTAAACCTGCTGGCAATGCAGCCACCCATATCACAGGCAAAGTCAGTCCTGTCCTCAGTGGCTGGCAGTGGTAAGTCTTCAGATTGTGACCCTACTGCTGGAAGGGATGTGATGGATTGGCAAAGGATGAAACCCAGGAACAGGAAGGACACAACACAGATCCTCAAATCAGTAGATGTTTTAATGCCATGAACAAAACAAACCAAATACTAGAAAAGGTTCAAAGATGCTCAAACACAGAATACAGAAAAGCCACACCTTATATAGGAGCTTAATGAAAATACAAATCAGCTGTGACTCTCACAGGAAACTTCAGGTGAGGGGAGGGCCTCCAGAAGAGATCACAGCCAGTCAGAACCAACCTTTTCATAACAGGCCAGGATAGGCTCTGGCAGCCCCTTGACCCCGAAAGGGACAAAGCGGCTAAGAAGATGAATGAATGAATATATGGATACAATTTACTCTGAAGGCTTAAGAAAAGCACGATATAGGCCCTTTAAGTCATTTTGGTATCTACAGAGGACATTTTGGACTTTTTAAGAATACCAAAGGTGAAGGGGTGGGGCTCTGGGTACTGTTGTTTAGGCTGATTAAAAATATGTTTTTTTCTTTCTTTCTGGTAGTCAGGATATTTTTCACATTAAAAAAAAAAATCTTTCACTCAAACACAGTTTAATATATGAGGTTTTAGGAATGGAAAATAACCTCATAGTCTCCCCTACATAAACCTGTAAGCACCAGAAAAGCTTAATTTTGAGCTGCTATAACATTAAACTGCCTGCTGTGCTCTATTCATGAAAAAATATGGAACAATGTCCAACTCATTCCAAAATGATCCGTTGTGCAAACATTCTTACTCCTTCTTTTTTTTGTCTCTCGTCTTCCTCAGGTTGCTCTCAGCGCCACAGATATGGCGCTTGCCCTCAACCGGTACCTGTGCACTGCAGTGCTGCCTCTTCTAACCAAGTGTGCTTCTCTGTTTGCTGGCACCGAGCCCTTTGCCTCCCTTATCGACTCCCTCCTCCATACGGTGTATCGTCTGTCCAAAGGTGGCTGCTTGACCAAAGCTCAGAGAGACTCCATTGAGGAGTGTCTGCTGGCGGTGTGTGGGTGAGTGCAGGCCACTAAAACCCTAACTGTGCTGCTCAGGGGCTGGGCGGTTTGAGATGTGACTTAACTGCTTCAGTATTCCTGAATGCACTGCTGTTTTCTTCTGATTCTGACTTTATTAAACATTTATTAAAACATCCATCCATCCATTTTCTGAACTCGTTTCTGAACAGACTGAAATGCTGACTCAAGTTAGAAAGTCATCAGAAATTTTGGAGATCTACATAAAAGTTTAAAATAAAGTCAGGGATGTGGACCAGCTGCCTGTCGTCTATAGGTCAGAAAATTACTCCAGCCCAGCTGTGGACCAGTGTTCTCATTTCTGCATGTTGTTGTCAAAAGTGTGTTGCAGTCCTAAAAGAATGTTAAGTTATCTGCAAGCTGTTTACAGATGCAAAACTTGGCTGTATGTGGAGACATCAAGCTACAGTACAAGTGCAAGGACCAGAGCTCCATGGTGTCATGTTGTTCTCTGTCATCACTGAGTCACGCTGTCCTCACAACCTGCAGCAAACTGAGGCCTTCCATGATGCAGCACCTGCTGAGGAGGCTGGTGTTTGACGTTCCACTGCTCAATGACCACACCAAGATGCCTCTGAAGGTGAGAAGTCTCCTAGTACTTTAACTCAGGGGCGTCAAACTCCAGGCCTCCAGGCTCGTTGTCCTAAATGTCATCCAATTAACCTGCCACTGAAGCTTATTATTGGCAGAACATACCTGTTCCAGGTAATCAGCAGCAGGTAGGACTGGGTTTTTACATAAACCAACAAGATGTTGGCCCTCGAGGCCTGGTGTTTGCCAACACTGCTTTAAGCCTTTACCACCAGAGATGTCACAGGCGACACCTTACAGGGTCATGAAAAACCTGGAAAAGTTTGGAAATTAAAAATACAATTTCTAAAAGGTTGTGAAAATTTACATCTTCTTTAAATATTTGGAAATGTCTTAAATTTTTTAGATTTTGGATGCAAAAAAAAACATTAATAAAAAATAGCTTAACCTGATATTTGAATTTAAATTTTGGAAGAAGTTAACCTTACGCTATCAGCGGTGGGCATTTAAGTTGCCGTAAAGACTGCACAGTACATGGCTCCATCCATCTCGCACTGATGCGCTGTAGTAGCCCTGTGCTCTTGGCAGAGAAACACCCCCAAAACATAATTTTCCACCTCCATGTTTGACGGTGGGGATAGTGTTCCTGAGATCATAGACAGCATTTTTCTTCCTTCACACATGACGAGTATAGAGTTTAAGCCAAATACTGTATTTTCAGGACCATTGGGCGCACTGGATAATAGGGCGCAGTTTCAGTTATGGGTGCTTTTTCTGTATTTAACACATACAAAGGGCCCATCGGGTTTTAGGGTGCAGGCACGATAAAACATACCAGTAAAACATGCATGCATGTGTTTGTTTTAAAAAAGTTATTAGCAACAAATGTCTTGCTTTCTCTTTGCCTTTTCCTCTTTTTACAGCTGCTCAATCACTATCCTTCATTTGACCGTTTTGATTAGCTACAAATAATTGACGAATGATTAAAATCAAACATATAAAATGCATTCATGGAAGAGGTTAGTGGATACATATTTTATCACTAGGCTTTAACCTCCATTCACACTGAATACATTTCACGCGACAAATTCGAGTGACGTATTCTCTGGTCCCCACCTGTCCAAAAATATGCTTGACGCCCCAGCTGCGTGTGTTACGAGCTACCAGCTTATGTTTTCAGCCTGATCGCTACATGGAGTGGTGGCTGTGTATACCTCATTTATAATGCATGAAATAGACAGATGATAGTGAGAGATCATGTTTATCTATTTTAAAGAGTTCTACAAAAACATTGGTAATCAAGTCTCCATGTCTGGGTTCATGAGAACTTTCAGAGATTCTCCCAATATGGTGAGCTTCACTCCCACTGTGTCTGAAAGATGGCTGCTTCCGTGGTCTTTCCGTCTCTCTCTGACCCAGTTTGAAAGCTTGCCCTCCCACATTAATCAGAGATGGTTAACAAATAAATTCAAGAATAAAATCAGGGGACCTTTTTTTTATTATTGTCTCCATAAAAATAGAAAATCATCATAAAGTTGAGGAGCAGTTCTCTGTCTGGCCATCAGTTCCCCTCCCGGGAGCCGGTGTAGTGATCACGATCACATCAGCCCAATGGGCTCTGTGACAGTTTGTCTGGGGCAGGGGTGAGCAAATGTTTCGACTCTTGGACCACAAAGTCTTCTAAATCTGATTAAAGGGCTGGACCAAGAGTAGATGCATGGACCTTATAAGGGAAAGAAATAACATCGAATCTGGACAAGAACATTTTAATTACAAATCAATACATATTTTTAAACAGAACATTTTTGAGTTTTTATTTCAAAACTATGGGTTTTGTTATAATTTTAGAGCCAATTGCACCAATGACTTGATGTACCTTGTGTGAAACACAAACTTAGAGAAATGCTGCGTTCATGTGGTGTTTGAATGATTGAAAGAATGAAAAACAACAAATCTTCCAACATGCTTGAGAATGGGTCCCCAAACTTTTTCTTGTGGGGGCAATGTAACATTTTTCTTCTCTGATGTGTCTTTATTTTATTAAAAAGCACTTTGGTACCCTAAATGTCATTCATTCATTCATTCATTCATTCATTCATTCATTCATTCATTCATTCATTCATTCATTCATTCATAATCCTTTTAATAAAATAAAAAACACAATTTATTGAAAAAAAAACCTAATAAGTCTATGTGATCTTCAAAGAAAAAAAATTAGGAACGATGATACTAATGGATTTAAAAAATATAACCAACAAATAATTGATCCTTTCCCTTCGTTATAGTCCTTTTGAGACTTTGGAGTGCTGCCATGTCCCCACACATTTCACAGTTTGCACTAAACATCACAGTTTGCTCTAAACGCCCCATGCCTGTCCCAGGACGTCAGATCGCGTCTGTACCATTGACTTAACACTCAAACTGGCTGCTGCGCCTATCGCGTTTCGTGTGAAAGAGCTCTAGATCTCATGATTGCAGGTGAAGCACTGAAGCAATTTTTACCCACAAAGTCAGAATTAAAGCTGCCCTTTTGAGCTGGAAACTGCCCAGTCTGGTAATGCTGCCTCTGCTCAACAACTTGTGAGTCTCACAACTTGCTGTTGACTGGAATATACCAGTGGTGCAGAAGGAAGGGGGAGGAAAGAATTCTTTGACATGATAAGTCTTATGCCTGTTCAGTGATTTTCTTTATGATAGGGTTAGTGTTGGGCTACCTTTGCCTAATGGTAAGTTCACCCCTAACCCTGATCTTAACAGCACACACCCTTTGACATCAACTCTTCGTTTATCCGATCAACGTCAGTCAGTTTGTTCTGACACAGAGAAACCGTCTTTTCTTATCTACACCAATTTGCAGCACAATACTAATGTAAAGTGGTCATATTTGCCTGGATTTATGTCATTTATTGGTTGAAGAGTTATAGTAGTCGAAAGAATGTAAACACTGGAGCTAAACCTCCAGGAAGAAACTGCTTCAAAAGTAATAGAGACTCTTTCTAGGTTTCCTTTATGCGATGCAGTAACAGTCTTATACAATAACAAGAGAAAGATTTAAAGTTGGTGTCACTCTCTTCAGAATGTCTTCCAATAACTGATTGGTTAATTTGGTTTATTTCAAGCAGTTTCAGCAATAAATGCAAAGGAAAACAACTAAAGGACATAAAAATATGAAATATACCAGTATTTAAAATATTTATTTATTAATTAAACGCAGTCTTAATAATCATTGTCTTAATAAATGCTGTCTTCTTGACATTGCTCATAAATCACAAGTTGACACACTGTATTTGCACTTATGCATGCCGGACAAATTGATTCCATTAAATATAATGATTGTCAAATAGATTTTGACAATGTTCTCCTACCGTCTTAGCTGCTGACCAATCACTACGAGCGATGCTGGAAGTATTACTGCCTGGCTGGAGGCTGGGGGAGTTATGGAGCAGCGTCTGAGGAAGAACTTCACCTCTCCAGGAAGCTTTTCTGGGGAATTTTTGACGCCCTGTCCTGCAAGGTGAGACTGTTTGAATAATTATCAGAAAACATTGAGAGGATGAACAAAAGCTTCTTTCCTCAAGTAAGAAATAAGAGAAACTTGTTCTTTCTTTTATTCTGCAATGTAGAAAATGTTCTGTCTTTCTCAATTCTTTTTAAAGAGACAAATGGACTTTGGCAATTTGCATAGCCACTGTTTTAAAGGTCAATATCTCATGAAGAACAAAGTTGGAAGTGTCAGGGTCGTGTGGTGGACACAAACGCAGGACGCCAGCGGATGAGTATAACTCGAATTTAATCTACTATTCTCGTGAGAGTACAAACAAACGAAACGATCCTGTGACCATGACTGGGTTGACAAAGAATATATACAGTGACTAAAGTGGAAACAGGTGAAAACAATCAATGAGGTAAAGACAACGAGTGTAACTAGTGACCAGAACCGGAAGTGTCAAACTAAAACAGGAAGTGAATCAAAAAACCATATCGGCCGCCCTGGCCCCTCCTGGTACCTAACAGTACCTCCTCCTCAAGGGGCGCCCCTGGGCGCACCACCAGGTTTGTGAGGGTGCCGCCGGTGGAACTCCCGGAGCAAGTTCTTGTCCAGAATACGGGACGACGGTTCCCAGGATCGTTCTTCAGGCCCACACCCCTTCCAGTCCACCAAGTATTGGAAGCCCCGTCCTCTCCGTCTGACGTCCATTATGCGCCGGAAGGTCCATGCGGGCTGACCGTCGATGATGCGAGGCGCCGGTGGTGGTTTGGGGGACGGATGCAGGGGACTCGTGATGTGTGGCTTAAGCTGAGACACGTGAAAAACTGGATGGATCCGCATGGTTTGTGGTAGGCGTAACTGGACCGCCACGGGGTTAATCACCCTCACCACCTGGAAAGGTCCGATGTACCTGGGGGAGAGCTTCCTCGACTCTGTCCGTAACTTGATATTAGCAGTGGAGAGGAGGACTGACTGACCTGGCGCGTAGGCGGGGGCTGGGCGGCGGTGACGGTCAGCCAGCCTCTTGTTGGTTGCGGAAGAGCGAAGCAGTGCGGCACGCGCCTCCCTCCAGACTCGTCTGCAGCGGCGGTAAAGGTGTTGGATGGACGGTACCGCCACCTCTGTCTCCTGCTCCGGGAACAAAGGAGGTTGATAACCCAGGGAGCACTCAAAAGGAGACATACCAGTAGCAGACGAGGTCATGGAGTTGTGGGCATACTCCACCCAGGGAAGCATGGAGCTCCAGGAGGTCTGGTGACGAGAGCAGATGCATCGGAGGGCCGCCTCGAGGTCCTGATTGGTCCTCTCAGCCTGCCCGTTAGACTGAGGATGGAACCCTGAGGAGAGACTGGCAGTGGCACCGAAAGCTGCACAGAAGGACCTCCACACCTGGGAAATGAACTGTGGACCCCGGTCCGAGACCAGGTCCACCGGAATACCATGCAGCCGGAAAACATGATCAGTGATGAGTTTGGCAGTCTCAGCGGCCGAAGGCAGCTTCTGCAAGGCCACAAAGTGGGCTGCCTTCGAAAACCGGTCCACCACTGTCATGATGACCGTCCTGCCAGCTGAGGACGGGAGACCGGTGACGAAGTCCAGGGCAATGTGGGACCAAGGACGGCTCGGGACTGGTAAAGGGTGTAGGAGCCCAGCAGGAGGTTGGTTGGTGGTCTTATTCTGGGCACAGACTGTGCAGGCAGAAACAAACTCCCGGGTGTCCCTTGCTAGACTGGGCCACCAGAACCGTCGGCGTAGGAATGAGATGGTCCTGCGGATGCCGGGGTGGCAGGTCAGGCGCGTAGCATGAGCCCACTGGAGAACCTGGCTGCGACAGGTCCTGGGAACAAAAAGTCTATTAGGCGGTCCCCCACCTGGGTCTGGGTCTGGGTCTTGCGCCTGAGCAGCCTTGATGTCCCTCTCCAACCCCCAAGTGAGGGCACCTAGAACGCAGGATGCCGGTATGACTGTTCTTGGTTGTTGATCCTTCACTATAAGTTCCTGCTGCCGAGAGAGGGCGTCAGGTTTTACATTCTTGGAACCAGGACGGTAAGAAACAACAAAATCAAAACGGGTGAAAAATAACAACCACCTCGCCTGCCTGGAACTCAATCGTTTAGCGGTCCGGATGTACGAGAGGTTCTTATGGTCGGTCCAGACCACAAACGGCTGAGTCGCCCCCTCCAACCAGTGTCTCCACTCCTCAAGAGCCAACTTAATCGCTAGAAGCTCCTTGTCCCCCACATCATAGTTCACCTCGGCCGGGTTAAGCTGGCGGGAGAAAAAGGCGCACGGATGGAGCTTGTCATCCGTGCTCGACCGCTGTGATAACACAGCCCCTACCCCAATATCAGAAGCATCAACCTCCACGATGAACTGGTTGGAGGGATCTGGTTGGATCAGGACAGGCGCGGTGGTGAACAGATGCTTCAGCTTGACAAAAGCAGCCTCAGCGGCCTCCGTCCACTGAAAAGCAGAGGAGGTGGATGTCAGGCTCGTGAGGGGTGCTGCGACAGAGCTAAAATTACGGATAAAACGGCGTAAGAAGTTGGCAAACCCCAAAAACCGTTGTAGCTGTTTACGGTTAACAGGGGTGGGCCATTCCACAACCGCCCTAACCTTGGCAGGATCGGTTCGTAACTCCCCACCCGCGATGACAAACCCCAAAAACGAAACACAAGGGGAGTGAAACTCACACTTCTCAGCCTTTACATACAGTTTGTTCTCGAGAAGCCGCTGGAGAACCAGACGAACATGCCGCCTATGCTCGCTGGAATCCCTAGAAAATATCAGGATATCATCCAGGTAGACAAAAACAAAGTGATGAACAAAATCCCGAAGCACATCATTAATGAATCCCGGAAATACTGCAGGGGCGTTAGACAGACCGAAAGGCATCACCAGATATTCATAGTGTCCGAGTGGGGTGTTGAATGCAGTCTTCCACTCATCACCCTCCCTGATACGCACCAAATGGTAGGCGGTCCGCAGGTCCAACTTGGTGAACACCCTGGCCTCCTGGAGTGACTCAAAGGCGGAGTTCATCAGAGGAAGGGGATACCGGTTCTTCACAGTAATGGCGTTTAACCCCCGATAGTCGATGCAGGGTCGTAACGACCCATCCTTCTTTCCAACAAAAAAGAACCCGGCCCCTACAGGCGATGAGGACGGCCTGATGAGTCCAGACCTGAGGGAATCAGCCACGTACCGCTCCATGGCCTCCCTCTCCGGTTTCGACAGGTTGTAGAGGTGGTTCTTGGGCAGCGTTGCGTCTGGCTGCAGTGTGATGGCACAGTCATAAGGCCTGTGAGGTGGAAGCGATAGAGCCCGATCCTTAGAAAAAACCTCCCCCAAGTCATGGTATTCGGAAGGCACCCCGGATAGGTCAAGTGAGGGCGGCTGCCCCACCGGGACAGCGGGATCGGCCTCCGGATGTCGAGCTGAGCGCAAACAGGTCTCATGACAATAATCACTCCAGCGAGTGATGCGACCAGAGGGCCAGTCGATAACGGGGTTATGAGCCAAGAGCCAGGGAAACCCCAAAACTATAGGATTGAGCGATGACTTGAATACGTAAAACCGGGTGAACTCGTGATGATTACCTGAAATTATGAGATGGACTGGTTCAGTAATTTGGTTGACGGTGGAAACAATCTCACCATTAAGAGAGCTAACTAATAACGGACGGGGAAGCGACTCGGTGGTAAAACCCGCCTGTTTGGCCAGCTCGGCATCCATGAGGTTCTGCTCAGACCCAGAGTCCAATAAGGCCCGAACGGGAACCCCCCCAACCTTAAACATAATATGAGCCTCCAGTAAGCACGAGGCAGGACTAGAAGTGGTGGGCGCTGGACCTCCACTCGTCAGTGTGCCCACACTTAATGACGAGCGGTGACTTTTGGGCAGGCCCTGCAGAAATGACCCCGCTGACCACAGTAAAGGCACTCACCTGCCGTAATCCGGCGTTTACGTTCAGCGGAGGATAGGCGCCCATGTCCCAAAAGCATAGGTTCGTCCGTCAGGGGCTCCGAAAGATCTGTGGAAGCAGCAGACAAAGCATGATGAGAGGAGCGTGAAGAGTCCACGGAGCGTCCCTCGAAACGGGGAACCTCCGCCCGACGTCCTTCTCTGCGATCCTGCAGGCGATTGTCAATCCTGATAGCGAGGGCTATCAGGGGCTCCAAGGACGACGGGATCTCCAACGGCGCGAGCTGGTCCTTCATCTCCTCGGAAAGACCCTCCAGGAAAGCGTCCGTCAGCGCAGCGGGGTTCCAATCGCTCTCTGAACCGAGAGTCCGGAACTCTATGGCGTAATCAGCCACCCGCCGAGGCCCCTGTCGCAGCCGCATAAGCGCCCGGGCTGCCTCCCTCCCAGGCTTTGTGTGCTGGAAGACCTGGGTGAACGCCTCCAGGAAGGCAGGAAGAGATGCACAGGTTGCCACTCTGCTGTGGCCCATGCTCCAGCTCTGTCCGTGAGGTGCGATATCATGAAGGCTACCTTGGACCGCTCCGTAGGGAACGCTGCGGTGTGTAGTTCGAAGTGCAGCTCACACTGCGTGATGAACGCCCTGCAGTCCCCAGAGTCACCGGAGAACCTCTCTGGCCGGGCCAGCTGCACCACAGGAGCCGGAGAAGTCTGAAAAGGAGCCACAGGAGCCGACGAGGAGGAGGAGGAAGGATGAGGCGTCTGAAATGAAGAAGACGACTGAACCTGCGTGGCCAGGAGGTCCAGGCGTTTGTGGAGCGCGGTTAATTGTTGCTCCTGGCGACCGGCCATCTCCAGCATCCCTCGACGCAGGTAATCAAGCTGTTCTGCTTGAAGCTGGATGATCCGCTCCTGGTTACCGGCCTCAGCTCCAGAATGATCAGCGCCCGCTGTGTCCATTGTTGACAGGATCGTAATGTCAGGGTCGTGTGGTGGACACACCAGGACGCCAGCGGATGAGTATAACTCGAATTTAATCTACTATTCTCGTGAGAGTACAAACAAACGAAACGATCCTGTGACCATGACTGGGTTGACAAAGAATATATACAGTGACTAAAGTGGAAACAGGTGAAAACAATCAATGAGGTAAAGACAACGAGTGTAACTAGTGACCAGAACCGTAAGTGTCAAACTAAAACAGGAAGTGAATCAAAAAACCATATCGGCCGCCCTGGCCCCTCCTGGTACCTAACAGGAAGTCTTGATGCTTTACATCATCCTCCAGAACCAGACTTGTGGGTAACTCTCTTAATTCCATGGTCACTTTAAAAGAGCTATTTAGGTCAGTTTCTTGCTGATGCGAACAGCGAATTCCCACTTTGCCTATTAGAAAAATACTTTTTAATGATGTGTTTGTGATCATTAAGCCATTTCTATATAAAATGTAGCTTTCAAATATTTACAATAATTGCAAATATCCAGTCGTACAGTTTTGAGCCAGATGCCAACTCAGACGAGGAAAACGAAGACACACATGAATCTATTTGTCTGCAAGTGGATGCATCAGGATTGAGCATACCAGGGAGCTTGTGGCCTTTCCATTGTAGGTTCGATGTCACAACTACAATGTTTTTCTAATTTTTCATTTGCTGATTCATCATCATTTGAATAGAGAAATATTCAGACATTCTTATAAGTTTAATTTTCTTCTATATATGTCCTCCATTATCAGAAAAAATAACATGTTAAAAACACCAAAAAACTCAATTTTCAATGGAGTAGGTCTTTAAAAGATCTAAAAGGCAGATTTGACTTCCGAATGTTGCGCTGATTATTGCCCTTACTGCTCCTATTTCCTCCTATAAAATTATTTTTTTGTCCTTAAACTTTAGTTTGAATTAACAACAAAGGAAAGAACATACAGGGTCATTGTCTTTGCCACCAACAGGTCTCTAAAGACTTACTTTGCTTTCAGTGTTGAAGGATAGTTTTTAGGCCTAGGCTCAGTGTGTTTGTTTGTGTTTAGGTGGGCTGAAGAGGCACCCCAGCTCAGAGCCAGCCTCTTTAACCATCATGCTTCTTTCCTGTCAGCCAGTAAACCACCTCCTATGTGTCTTTAGGTTGTAAGTGAACAGATCTAGAGGCTTCAGTCCGTGTTAAAGCAGTTGCTGCTACTCTGTGTTTTCATGACAGCGCTATGACCAGGAACTGTTCAAGCTTGCTCTGCCATGCCTCAGCGCCGTGGCTGGAGCTCTTCCTCCGGACTACATGGAGTCCAACTACATGGCCATGATGGAGAAGCAGTCATCCATGGATGCAGAAGGAAACTTCACACCACAGCCTGCAGATACCTCCAAGTATGCAGAGCTCTGCAATTTTACTTTCTCCCAATACACTAATGTCCAAACTCAAAGCTTATCTTAAGATCATGATAATTAGTTCAGTTCTGAAAGTGTGTGCAGACTGACTATTCGTCTGCTGGAGTCATCAGGTTGTATCTGAATGGGTTTGCCTTTCCCTTCATCAGTGTTACCATCCCTGAAAAACTGGACTATTTCATCAGTAGATATGCAGAACACAACCATGAGAAGTGGTGCACAGAGAAGGTAAGATGATAACTGCTCTCTTCATCCTCATATCAGTCTCTCTTGAAATGAAGTGTTTAGCATGTCCTCAGACATCATTGAAGACATTCTGCTGCTCCTTGTTTCTGATTAGCTGATTCAGGTGTTTCTAAACTGTGATTACACCTGATACAGGTAATCAGCAGCAAGCAGGTCAGCTGAAAAACAGGCAGGGTTGTAGATTTCCTGGACCAAGGGTTGGGTAGCCTTGATCTCCACTGAAAGAAACACTATGAGAGTGTTTTCATCGCAATTAATTATGTTGTTGTTAATACCAAAAGTGAAAAAGAAGTTATTATAGTAACAAATATGACATTAAAAAAATGGACAAATATAAATGTATGCTTATAAGCATGAAAAGCATAAAAAAAAATCATGATTTTCATTGGAGGGGGTCTTTAATGTTTAAACCTAAGAAATTGCTTTTTTAACTTTCAATGTTAATTTTTCCTTTGAGTAAATTTACTTCAGCAGACTATCCTGTGTTGCAAAGGGTGTATTTTTTAAGAACTTCTGTGCTTTTTTTCTAAAGTAAAAAACAAAATTATTCATAAAAATATGCTTTTCTCCATATATTTCAACATTTTGTTCATGAAAAAGACACAAATCATAATCGTAACATTATGTACTGTAACGCTAAGAAGGAGGGACGGAGCTGAGCTGTTATTTATTTATTTATTTTTTGCTGCGAACATTATAAGCAGGCCTGTCTCTACACTAACAAATAAATACAGAACCCTGTTGTTTGCTTGTTTTGGCTTTGCTGCTCCTTCTGGGTTCTACTATGAGAGGAATTGGCCAGAATGGTTGAAGACTGCAGAATCCTGGTTGAACAGAACCGATACAAAGTATGTGTCTGTCTGCCTCCAAGCACCATCAGTGCGAGGCAGAGACACTTGATTGGATAGAATTTAGACCAATTAGCATAAACCCTCTTGTCTGTGATTGGCTGTTTTGAACGCAACATCATAGATAAGGACAAAGCCAGATGAGATACAACTGAAAACATTTGTGTTGCAATCGTAAAAATGTATTTCAAAGGGCAAAAGTAATGACAAGTGAGTTTAGCTTTTTTCTGTAGAAAATCCCGTAAAATAAGATTGCGTTTGTAATCTTATTTTGTTCACTGATGAGTGCCGTGCAACCCTGGATAAGTTTTTAACGTATTTTCAAACTAATTTTTTCAACATTAACCAATTGAGGTAAGAAACACATTTTGATATTACTTCTACTACTACTACTACTACTAATAATAATAATAATAAAAGATGACATTTGGGTGAAAGACAGAGGAGCCTTTTAAACTGGTTTTGTGATTAAGTGAGGTTTAAATTCTAAGAATAATCCCTGAGAAGAACATGTGTTTTTATGGTAAAGTTCCCATCATTAATGCAAACGAATTATGTTTTGCAAATCCTTTACACAAAAGAAACAACATCTTCAAATGTTCAATTGACATCACACACAGTTTGTGATAAAATTCATGATCCTAATTTTAATAAAACATTTTTTTCTCCCATACCTGTAAGTTAACATTACACTTCCATCTCTATTAAAATTTCAATAATTTAATCTAATTGTTTTTTTGTTGGTCAATAAACAGCTACCACAATAGTGTTTAACTTCTGTGGTAAATAATTCATTCATACATCTGTCTGTTTATGTGAATATCTAACTGCCCCTGTCTCTTATGGGCAAGGTAGCCACGGTAACCAGGAAAATTTTGCCAAAAGTTAATTATCTCTTCTCGATGATCCCCACACAACCGCCACTAAAATAGTTCAAAGCATTAGATGCAGCCATATCAAGCTTCCTACTTCCACAAGTACTTTCTTGCAAATAGATTACAATGCATCTTAAAAATGTTGCGTGAACATTAGTTGTATTGTGTACATACTGACATGTTTGTATGTGAACATTTTTGGTGCCAACAGGTATGATTATAACATTTGAGTGTGTGTGGACAGGCCCAGCATCTTCTAGATTTTTATTACTGGTACATCTCAACCTGAACGTAATGTTTATGTTATAAACTTCCAGCAACTTGTTGCTCTATGCTGCTTCATGGTTCTACCTCTCCCCCCTTCTATAATCACCCACCTATCCCCCACTCTCGAACATCCCTGTCTCTTCTTCCCTCCCTCCCTTCTCTATCTGGTCCAACAAAACACTGTTTATTCAAAAGGGATTTATTCAAATATACCTCTGGTGTGTCAGAAGATTCATAATCCTTGTTGTAAAAATAAAATATGTCCAACACAAAAGCCATTTAGCTGTCATCTGTTGGACAGGACAAGTTTAAAAAAAAAAGAGAGAGAGAAAATGAAACGTAGCCATCCTGCAATTTAAAGCCTGTTGTTGTAAAACTGCAAGGTATTGATTTTTGAATTAGACTGGGTTGCCAGTAGTTATACCTACAATGTTTTTCTGTTCTCTACTAGCCTGTGCTAAAGGCTCAATGAAAAGTGCAAAGACTCTGCGATCTCTCTCTAGTTTTATTGTATTAGATAGATCTCTGTCGATTTTTATTCTGGCCAAGAAATAATTATCAAGAGATTTTAAAACAGATTACACTTTGGTTATTGAAGCTAAATTTGCTTAAGACTAAGCAAAGGCAATTCCAGCAGTCTGAATGAAATGCTATTTTTGTATCAAGGCTAACTGCTTTTGATTTATGACTTCTCATTTCATCGATAACACAGAGTGCTCGTCTTACATTGTCAAACATTTGTCTGTTTTGAATGACTCCTGTTTGATCTGTGTCTATTAATTCTGGGATAATTAGTTCTGGTCTAATTAGAGATAGGATTTTTTTAGGTGGTGGTTCCTCTGCGTCCTGCACTGAATCCTTGCAGCTTCTCCTGGAAGTATTTTTGGTAACGCTTTCTTTTACAGTACAGTACTTATAGTGTACTTAAAGGGTATTTAGATGGTACTTATTGTGTAACTACTGGGTACTTTCAATGTATTTACATGGTATCTTTTACGGAATTTACTGGGTACTTACATGGTACTTCTTTACTTCTACTCTGTACTTACATGGTACTTACTGTGTATTTGTGTGGTACTATTTGGTTCATTTACGTATGTGGTACATACTGGATATTCATAATAAACTTATTGGGTATTTACATATTGTGCAAAGGTGTTTTTTGTGGAACATACCACATGTAAGAACAAGGTAAGTACAAATAAAGTACCTTGACCTTTAGGTGTGCACTCGTTGTATGTTTCATGGTATTTACCATGAATTTACCACAGAAACTACTCCTTAAGAACAATGAAACTGGACTGTAAAAAAAAATCAGCCCTATTTCCATTCAACTACAGGGTAACTTCAGTACTAAATACTGGGTATGTTCACTTGAATATTACCTGGTACTTACCCCTTAAATACAATTAAACTGGACTGTAGAAGAAAGTCAGCCCTATTTCCACTCTATTATATGGTACTTTCACTACTAAATGCTGGGTATGTTCACGTATTACCTTCCCGTACAGTGTACATACACACTTGGTCTGACCTTACCAAAGGAGACAATGCTAACTTGTTGGTAAGGGTGAAGTAACTGCATTGTAAAAACATGTTCTGGCCTGATTACTTCTTGTAACATGTGGCAAATTAAAGAGAAACAAGACAGCAGTGAAAACAATAATCTTTAATATGATACACTTCTGCAGCATACAAAGTGTCATCACAATGAAATTTGTTTTAGGTTCTCAAGAAAAGAGTAAAAAGCAGCATTCCAAAGAAGAGATTTTTTTCATATTATTTATGTTTTCTTCAAATCTATTGTATTTTTGTCTATATTACACTGGCGACATGTGGGGTTGTGCTTTTTGTACGTCGAAATTCCTTCAGCTGAATTTGGGAACGGTGCAGGACTTCTTCAGGGTATGTAACTGCAAGAAAAATCACAATACGAGCTTAAATGAACGTAAAAAGCATAACAACTTTGAAATACAAAGTATATTTTACTTATTTCATAATTTCTGTAATGATTTTGATAAATCTCTGTGAATTCTTTATTGCTTTGACTGCAATGCTTGAAATCGATCAATTATCCTCTTTTATAAACATAATAGATTATTCACAACTTTACTTTTTTTAGCTATTGTTCTAAACATGAACTTGTTTTGATATAATGTAAGGAAAGATGTAAAACAACAAGGCTAAATATTTACTTTTAATACTAAATACACTCCGAGTGTGTGTTTTTGTTGAGTAGGTCGGGGCGATCAAATGTGCAAATTCCCAGCGCACTTGAATGCAGCATGACTACCCCCAAGGTGAAGGAGTACATTAATCCGAAGCGCGCAGCAGTTTGAATTTCTCTTCATTTGGCAGGTAAGCCAGTGTTTTTTTTAAATATTGGATGAATGATATGTAAATATTTAAACTGATCAAACATTATAAAGAAGCTAACCTCGTTATTTCAAGCTGCTCTCTCTGTGTTTGAAACGTGACGTAAGACTAAGAGCATGTCTGCGACTTTAAACTGCAATAATTTCAGTTATTTCAAAATGTATAACTTTTCAAAGTTTGTAATGAAAATCTACAATCATCGTTGTTACTTACCAGGAGAGAGGCCACTGTAAAACAAGCACGTAGCCTAAATGATAAAGTCTGTTGTTCAGTGCACGTTTGAGCGCACGTCTTTCTGGGAAAATCAAAGAAAGGCGTTCATTTAAAAATAATGATGACATACTTCCGTCTTTTTACCCCTTTAGAGCTGCTATGGTGAAGAAGACATCTCAGACGAATTCGTGAAGGAAGCCACATGAAACTAAGCAAAAGTAAGATTAATCCACCAAGTGGACATATTATTTGCATGAATGAACAGTTTGACTGCCTTTTCACCGTTTTCTTTTCTTTCTCCTTTTTTATTTTATTTTTTTCAAACATAATAGAGATAACTATAACACCCAACAGTGAAGGTAACTCACTGGTTGTATGTTTTTTTCATATTTTTGTGAGTAACTGTTAAAATTGCTTCTTTATTTCTTTTTTTTCTTTTCTTTTTACACTGCCATGTGTTTTATGCTAATGCAAATTGTAGGTGCAAATAATATATATATAAAGAAGAAATACACACAGCAATTGCCTATTAAAAAATTACTTTTGTAATTCTTTGTCTAAGCCATTTAAATATTTTTATGGCAATTTCCTTTTTTTCCTTTTATTTTCTTTTTTGTTGTTTTTGTTTAATGTAACTAAAATATACTTTGTACTTTCTGAAAAAGTGAAGTTGTGAATAATCTATTATGTGTATAAATGAGGATAATTGATTGATTTCAAGCATTGCAGTCAAAGCAATAAAGAATTCACAGCGGTTTATCAAACTCTTTACAGAAATGGTTAAATAGGTCAAATATAATTTGTATTTCACCAAAGTCATTATGCTTTTTATGTTGATTTGAGCTTGTATTGTGATTTTTCTTGCAGTTACAAACCCTGAAGAAGTCCTGCACCTTTACCAAATTCAGCTGAAGGAATTTCAACGGCCAAAAAGCACAACCCCACATGTCGCCAGTGTAATATAGACATAAAATACAATAGATTTGACTGCAAATATTGCAGAAATGACTTTGGCTGGAAAAGGTGAGGATCTGGGGCAATTTCCTGTTTTCACGGTGGGTGACAAACCCATGAGCTATGCAAAGGAGTGTGAATCATTCCTGGAACAACACAAAACTCTGGAAGGAAAGATAAAAAATAATGTGTTCTTTGGAATGCTCCTTTTTACTGTTTTGTTGAGAACTTAAAACAAGTTGTATTGTGATGACACTTTGTATGCTGCAGACACGTATCATATTAAAGATTATTGTTTTCACTGCTGTCTTGTTTCTCTTTAATTTGCCACATGCTACAAGAAGTAATCAGGCCAGAATATGTTTTTACAATGCAGTTAAGTTAGCATTGTCTCCTTTGATAAGGTCAGAAGACCAAGTGTGTATGTACACTGTACGGGAAGGTAATACGTGAACATACCCAGCATTTAGTAATCAAAGTACCATGTAGTTGAATGGAAATAGGGCTGACTTACTTTTGCAGTCATTGTACTTAATGGGTAGTCCATCCATCCATCCATCTTCCTCCGCTTATCCGGGATTTAATGGGTAGTTTAAGTAGTAAATTCATGGTAAATACCATGAAACATACGAGTGCAGACCTAATGGTCAAGGTGCTTTATTTGTACTTACCTTGTTCTTACATGTGGTATGTTCCACAAAAGACACCTTTGCACAATACGTAAATGAACCAAATAGTACCACACAAATACACAGTAAGTACCATGTAAGTACAGAGTAGACGTAAAGAAGTACCATGTAAGTACCCAGTAGATTCCATAAAAGGTACCATGTACATACCCTGAAAGTACCCAGTAGTTACACAATAAGTACCATGTAAATACCACTTAAGTACACTGTAAGTACTGTTTTGTAAAAGAAAGCGTTACTGTATTTTTTTTCGCACTTCGCTGTGTCAACATAGCGTTGCACTCTTCGTGTCCACAAGGATTCCCCTCCCTTAGTTTTTGGCTCAGGTACAGTTTACTAATTTCAACTATACCCCTTTTCTTCAGGTTATCCAGCGCATCTTGCGGGTTGTTGTAAACTCTCCCACTATTTGGGAGAGTTTACAACTGGCAGGATAGATGGTTTGAAAACAGAGCCCTTTTTTTTTCAGCAGCTTTTTTTTATGGTTATATTCCTTTCAATTTGCAAGAATATATCACTTGGATAATCCTGGTGGAAGAACAATTGCCGTTATCCAAGTTCCTTTTTTCCCTTTCAAGCGTTGCACCTTCTCCTTTGTTTTGTATTCCAGAAAGCAGATGTGATTGGTGACATCACTGATTACTGAAGGAAAACTTGATTAAGTGACAGTTCTGACTAAATTAAGTTTTCTATGAACTCTTGAATGTTGTTCACTTGCGCTCCTTCAGGGACTCCATAAATTTAGATGTTTTTCCTGCATGAGCGAGCCTCTAGGTCAGACATGCTTGTCGATTCTCTTGTAGCTTAAGTGAGTGGTGCAAGTTTTATTTAGCATCTGTGCTAAACTACTCCATTCAGCCATTCTTTGCATAGCTTCTCGAACCGTATTCATGATTACTTTCAGGAAACAATGTCTTTAAGACATACACTGTCCCATTTCTACCCTAAACTCACTCATTTCTGTCATAAGAAGCCTCATCTTGTCGGTAAATTTATTTATGACGTCTGAAAAATTCTGCAAAATCCTTACCTGACTAAAGAATGATAGGAATTAGACACTAAATGTACTTAGCCATCATCAGTATTTCTGCTTTTTGGCTCGTTGGAGCCTGCTATACTTGTTCACACAATCCTCTGGCAGAAACACACCAAACTTTATATTAATAAAAATAAATAAACATAAAATACTTTGTGAAATATTCTAACACTGACATCAGTGTAAAAGAATGATTTTGTTACAAACATTAACATCTTTGGTTGTTTTGAGAAAAAATATTTGATATTTATATATAGATATTTTAAGGTATTCACTGTACTTGTCATAAATCAAATTATTTTAAAACTGCCTTCTGTATTGATAGCATTTGCAAGTCTTTCTTTTGTTTGTTTGTTTAGATTTCCAGTGGATGGTCACACGGAGAAACCATGTGTGAAACCAGCAAAAGCCATCCTCTTCTGAAGCCTTACAAGAGCCTCATTGAAAAGGTTGGTGCACCAAATGGTCCTCATGTAATCCAGATCTACAGGTTGTAATTTCTTTCCATCTGTCCTGCGTGTCCTGTTGGTGATGTTGTAGAGGTTGTTTTTGTTTTGTGTTTCTTTTGGCCCCAGAATGGTCTCAGTCATTGCACTAAATAAACAAAGACCATTAATGTTGTTGCAGGACAGAGACATGTACTGCTGTTCAGTCAGAGAGTCTCTAAAGACCATGCTGTCTTGGGGCTGGTGCATCGATCGGAGTCGGGAAGGAGACCCTTCCAGTCTCCATAACAAATCAAGGCGTATATCTCAAAGCAGCCAGGTGAACATGAGCTCAAGTACTCAAACCAGGTGACAGGTTTTGTTTGAAAGATCCGACAGAACGTAAAGTTGTGTCTTTATGTATCCAGCTTTCTTTCGAAGGAGCTCCAGCTTTCACTCCAAGACCAATCGATATGAGCAACGTTACCCTGTCCACAGAGATGCAGGTGCACATTCTGACCCTTTCTCTTATTCCACACACATTAAAATATGAAAACAGAGGGGCTTTGGATCTCAGGGAAGGGTGGGCTGCAGAACACTGAAATACAGCAGGAACTGTGGCAACATCTCATGGAAACTCTGCTTCTTAAGTCCATGGCAGAGCTGCTGGCAGAGAATTACCACAACATTTGGGCCAGGAAGAAGAAAATGGAGCTGGAAGCCAAAGGTAAGACTTGAAAAAAGTCTTGAGGTTTCTCCAACTTTCACAAAGAAAAAAAGCGTTACCCGAATTAGGTTTCATTTCTTCCGTCAACCTGAATTCTAACCTATTGTTGCTCAGTTGGGTTTCTATTGATGAATTTTGACAAATATGCTGACTGAGAAAAGACATTTGGATGTTTCCTTCTACACATACACATAACATAAAAAAATCATTTTTTGAGCCTTTAAGTGTTTAATATTTTAATGTTAAATGTTTATTTCTCACGAAAATAAACCCCAAAGCGGTATTTTGATCAGATCACACATTTCTGGGTATTCCTCCAAAAACCTGCACTCTGAGCACCAGCCCCTCCCAACCCATGAAAACCATCAGGTTCTTACAAGCTGACTTAGACAACTGAGAACAGCCCCTTCCAGGAAGAGTCTGTGTCAGCACCCCCCCATACTAACACAAACAACCACTTTCTTCACAGAGTTAGCGGTGTTTGACAAAAAAAAAAACGTTCCTCTTGTGTGCACAAAGCGCATGTCCATCTTTGCAAAAGTTTGGATGTTGTTTGTTTTTGTCGGCAAGATCCAAGAAACCCTGCCAAGGCCGGCTCTAGGTTGACGTCATGAAATGGACTGCAGCCACACAGAGCAAAGGCCAGTGCCTTAGAGATCAAGTCGTCTAACTTCAGAGTTGTGGAAAAAAATCTCAGAAAAATAATTACTATTTACTTTTAAAAAATGTGTTCCTTTGTGTGCCAAATGTATTATCATATACATGGATAATGTTTTCTATAAAAGGCTTAAGAATAGCATAGTACAGGCTTTTTGAAGAGATTTATCTCTGGTTGACTTTGCTAACCTCGTTTCTCATTGCTGCTTTGCTTTGGGCTTCAGGTGGAGGAAGCCATCCCCTGCTGGTCCCATATGACACTTTGACTGCCAAAGAAAAATCAAAAGACAAAGAGAAGGCTCAGGATATCCTTAAGTTCCTCCAGATCAATGGATACACTGTTTCCAGGTAGAAGATCTACAGTATTATATTGTCATGTCTGAGGCCAGTCCTGATAAAGTTGTTTATGGGTTTTTCTAAATGATCCATGTTCTGAAGGGAAGGTTGTGATGGAGGGTGTGTGTTGGGGTGTTGGGGTTGCCCCCCCCCCAAAAAAAAAAAACACACACACACACACACACACTTTCACACAAATTCCCCGTTGGCCGCGCCGCAAATGAATACCGGTACAAGTAATAATTACGACGCACTATTCTTTATTAACAAATAACAGAAACAACTAACTACTAACTATCTAACTTATGAACTTAACCCTCCTGTTATGTTCCGGGTCAAATTAAAGTTTGAACATCTAGGAAAAATAGTTTTTTAGTATTTTTTCAGCATGAAACTTCTTCTGCTTGCCTTAATTAGCGTAATCAACATATATTATGAAAATGGTTCATCTCACATATGTGCAACCCCCCCCCTGCATGTTTATATCACATAGATGATGTTCGGGTCAATTTGACCCGCAGTCAAACTGGAGGTACAAGGATGTCTTATAATTATTAGTTTTCCTTTATTTGCAGCTGTGAGACATATTTCAACCCAATCACACACAGACACACACACACACAAACGCACACAGGTGCACAGTTGTTATGATCTTTGAAAGGAACCATTTATTTTCTCGTGGGAAACTCAACCCACATTCATTCAACAGGGGAGGGGCAAAACATATAAAAGATTCTCTGCATGGAAGTCCTTTTCAATATTACACTCTGTCAGGCAGACCTTTAGAAAATGAGCAGCAGAAGCAGAAAGATGAGAGTCCAGGAGGCTCTGGAAGTCATCACTGATCATAATCAGAAGAAGACTTTCTTGAGCTAAATTCTGATTCTAATGATTCTGATTTTGAACCAGATGAGGGAATTTCTATACTTTTTCCTCCAAGCAAGAATTTCATATCAAAGAATGGTGAAATTATTGGTGTTCATCCCCAAATATGCGTCAGACAAACCTGTCTGCAGAAAACATAAAAAAGACAGTGCCAGGGCCCACTGGGATTCATTCCAATTCATTCAATCTAATTCAATTCAATTCAATGCAATTGCATTTTATTTGTATAGCCCAGATTCACAACAACTGTTGTCTCGATGGGCTTCGTATCTGTAATTGTAAAAGTAAAACATAAAATAAAAAGGATCATGAATACATAGAATTCAATAGGAAAAAAAATTGAACTAACTAAACAGACTAAACTAAACGGTAATCCATGCCTTTAGACCCCCCTTTGCACTAAGGAAACACTCCTAATAAAAAAAAAACGGATTTCGGAAAAAACTAAGAAACCTCAGGGGTGCCCACATGAATGAGGGATCCTCCCCTAGGACGGACAGGCGATTACCAGAACTCATAAAGAGGAATTAGTTTATCTATCTCTACAACTACATATTGAAAGCCCAGCAGATGAGCTTCATCCAGATGGAGTTCGGGGTACGGCCGGGGGCGCGAGGCGAGCCGGAGATAGGATCCAGGTCAAAACCAGCATGATCTGTGCGAAATGTGCAAAATTAATTTGCACAAAGCATAGTGTAATGACTGGTCACTCTTGTGCTGTGTATATGTACAGACACACACACAACTTCATATTGCGATTGCTCGTCTGTTGTATTGTGATTTTGTTTTTTTCTGGTTTACAGTGCATGCATGCAAAACACAATTTCAAGATTATGTTTCAGTGTTATGTAAAACTATTGTATTTTATATGTTAGTCTTTCAAAAGTAATACAGTAGTGAAAATTTTAAAAAAGTTAGAACATGTATATTTTTAAGAAAAACAAGTGAATTATTTAATAATTGAACCACTTTCTGTTAGAGGTAAGGAACACAATTTCACTAAGTTTTTGAAAGAATAATTGGTAATGGAGTTATATATTCACACTGCTTGTTAGGATTTTCTGGGTTTCAGACATTTTTTAATTAATAAAACATGCACCGGGTCAAATTGATCCAGGAACATCATCTCTGTTACTCACAAATGAACATAACAGGAGGGTTAACTATATAGGTCTTGTAGAATGAGTATTTGTGTGTGTGCCAGTGTGCTGCGTGTTTAAGAGAAGGGGAGCGAGTGAGAGCCCTCCCTCTTGCGTTGCACGAGCTCTCCCCTCCTCTGCTGCACGGGCTCCCTCCTCTTTCTTACACACCCGGCGGTTTCAACACATACACATCCTCACTCTTTCAATGTGGGCACAAAATGTTTTATGCTTTAAAAATGTAATGGATGCGGCTTATAATTAGGTGCGCTATATAGTCCGGAAATTACGGTACTATCATCCTGACAGTAAATATATACAAATATCGCCAAATGAACTATTGCGATATATCGCCAAATAAATGTTTTTTAACAATACAGTATGTCACTGGTAATTTCAATCACAGTTGATTTCAGTTACATTTTTGTCTTTTGGAAGTGTTTAAGATAGCTTTTGCTATGTCACTGTCAGATGTCAGACCTCTGTCTCCCCCTCTGGTCACTGGAGCCGTCCCTGGAATTCTAACAATTACACCTCCCAGCAACCCTAGCGTGCACTTCCTGAATGCCACACCTGACTCTCATTCACTTAATCAATCACAGTGTACTTAAGCACCACTCTGAGCCTCACTCAGTGTGAAGTTGTCTGGCTTTATTACCGAGCGTTGTATCTGAATCTGATGTTCTATTTCCTAACCTTGTTTCTGACTCCGTTTGTCTGCCGCCTGCCCTAACACTAACCTGGATCTTGAATACCCCTTTCTCTTCATTTATGCTATCATCCCCGTTATTGACCCCTCCCTGCCTGTCCCTGATTTGTTTTTTCGTGGACATTTAGCTGAGTTAATAAACCTGCTGCATTTGGATCCAGGCGTCTGCCTCTTTTATGACAGAATACTAAGCTTAACATGGATTTCCTATCCAGACGAACCCGGTGGGGTTGGCTACTTTGTTGCTGGAGCACAGTCGCCAGCTCCAACTTCTAACCTCTGCAACCGGAGCCATCATACCGCGCCCACAACTTAATCTGCCTCTCAGCGACACTTTCCCCGCGACTCCTCCGGTCACACAGTCCTTTTCAACAACCGCCGACGGCGGCGTGCCTAACTTACCTCACGCACCGGGACCGAGAATGGCACATGCGGACAAATTCAATGGGGATCCTAAGCAATGCATTGGGTTCCTTATGCAGTGTGATCTGTCTTGGCGCAAACAAGAAAACAGCCTTTATCCTACGGAAGATGCCAAAGCATCACTGGTGTGCTCATGCCTGACTGAAGAAGTGCGATAATGGACAACTGCGCTCTGGACTGGAGGATCCCTTCCACTCTGATGCTGCACTCACACATCGTTTATGCAAGATGTCTAACAATCCAACGGATGGCAAATACTTTGGTAAAACAGTTATGCAGCATCAAGCAGGGACGAAAGACAGCAGCTACCTACTTGCTGTGATTGCGGACTCTGGCGGTGTGCACAGACTGGATAAGCAGCTCGCTTTTTGTGAGGGATTTACTGCAGAGCTGCACCTGGAACTCGAGTGCCAGGGATTATCAGGGATTATCCTTGGATCAACTCATCACCCTCACGATCAGATTTGACCTGCTGAGAACCCAGCGGCCGCGCAACCCAGCCTCAGTGAACATCATGCCAGTCTCAGGGGCTACTGGTCCTGACCAGAAGCCTCTCCAGGGGAGAGAGCGAAGCGTTTCCATGAGAACCTCTGCCTTTCCTGTTGCCAGCCAGATCACGTCCACAAGAGCAGTACCAATTTAGGGCCCCTTGGTGGGGAGGGTGATGGGACATCACTGTGAGTAATCAGGAGATGTCCCCTCAGTGCCCTACCCTCCAGTTTTAACTGCACCCCCTTAGTACACACACCCTTTACTCCTCAAAATATACATTCCAACATAAACACACACATGCACACACACGCCCTCACATTACAAACACATGCATTTCACAAGGAAGGTGGGACCTAGGACCATCTATCCCCTTCCCCATCCCTGGTAGGGGGTACTGGACCCTCGGTAACGGTGGCCATGTTCCCTGGGTGCCGGCTTCCTGGGCCTGGCGGCTCTCTCTCCACGCAGGGAGACAGATCCCTAAGCTTTCTGGCAAGATCAAGAGCCGGGGATCACATCCCACCTGAGCTGGGGGGTGTTCGAGTCCTTGTGGTGTGGGTTCTGGTCCTTGGCCCTGGGCGCTAGGCCTCACCAAATTTCCAACTGTGGGCAAACCTTGTCGGGCCATGTTTACAACACCTCTTGTGGACCCCCTCTTCTACTGGGTGCCCTCCTCCTGGGAGGGGTGGCTGGCCGCTGCCTTGCTCCTTCCTGGACCAACTGTGGGTCGGGTGGGTGGCTGCCTACAGCGTGGGGCAGGTCTCCCTTGGGGGGTCCTGGCTCATACCTGGGGTTGGGGCGGGGGGATGCCCAGAAATCCAGGGTGGTGATGAGGTGCTCATCTGGGGCTGTGGGCACTCTTCTGGAGCGGATCTTGCCAGAAAGCTTAGGGATCTGTCTCCCCGCGTGGAGAGAGAGCCGCCAGGCCCAGGAAGCCATGTGTTGGGCCCTCCCTGCGCAGCAGAGGGGCTGCTCTCCTGGTTGAGATGGAGCAGCACTCTGCCTCCCTGCTCTCTGGCTCTGGGGGCCCCGTGGCAGTCCTGCTGGCCCTGGCCTGGGTGGCGGATGTGATCACCCGGGGGGCGGTTGTTCTCTATCGACTAAAGTGCGGGCGTTGGGGGGTTCTGGCTGCCGCAGCTGCTGTGGCAGGGGTCTTGAAGTGGGGATGACTGGGCACTCTCCCTCCTTCTTTTTACATTCCATCATCCATTTTAGAGGAACATGAACACTCACTTACGCACAGGTGTTAGCTCACCTTTGCACTAATATTTTGCGTGATTGAATGAAATATTTCACACTAGCTGGTTTGAAGCAGGTATGTTTATAATAGGCCCCGCCCCTTCTAAATTTGTATTACATCTTCTATCTAATTTTGTTTCTGTACATTACCACAGTTAATTTTTAATTAAACAACTTGGATGCCATTGAAGTGGAGACTTTCAGTTGTTAAAGTAAAATATGTCCAACACAAGAGACCTTCAGCTCTCATCTGTTGGACAGGACAAGTTAAAAAAAAAAGCACACAGACTATAGTATTTAGAATAATACTGAATAATACTGCATACTAATGTCTTTTATTTGTATGCATAAGTATGTGCTTATGAGCTGTAGTTGTATTTTAAGTTGTAAGTTAACATGTTCTTGTGTAAAGATTTTTGGAGCCAACAGGTATGTTTGTTATATTTGAGTGTGTCTGTGAACACACACCCTTTTGACTTACATCTATTCCTGACAGTAATGATTATAAATTTCCAGTATTTCTCCAGTTTCTGCCCACTACTTCTTCAAACATCTTCTGACTTCTCTAACCCTCCATTTTTTCTTTTGTACCCTTATCCTCTATCACTAACATAATAAAATAAAATGTACAACTGATCCCTAATTTGGATGCAACATCTGTTTGCAATAGATAATTCACATGATCGGGCGTGATTGTCGTATTACATGATCGGATAGGGGCATTCCTAATTATTATCACTTTCAATAATGACAGACAGCACCAAATAAAAAACAGAGTTTTTATCTGGCTGAGACTGATGAGAACAATCAAATGAAATGTCTGTATGTTTGCAGAGGCCCAAAGTCGCAAGAACTAGACACTCCAGCTATAGAAAAAAGATTTGCCTACACATTCCTGCAGAAGCTCATCGCATATGTGGAGCACGCTCACCAACATATGATGGACTTTGGTAAGAGTTTTCTTAAAGATATCTTGATAGACTACGATTTTTATTACGCAAATAAAGTGTTACTTTTTTGCCTCACAGAGTTAGCATGCACTAATGCTTTTTTACAGTCTGTCTCTCTAACACATAAAAAGGCTGCCCTAACTGAAAAGGTTATACAGCAGAGGTTTTTAGATTTCGTCTAAAAATGAAATAATCATAATAGAAAGAAAGCTGGGAACGCTTTCACAATAGATCAAAAGATGTGGGAGCTTTACCTCCCTGCTTAATTCTGCAAACTGAATTCGTATGTCATCCTGTCTCCCTGGTATCCACTCAGATGTTGCTACGAGAAGAAAGGGAGAGAAGATTCCTCATGAACAGCAGATCAAGTTCTTTGGAAAGGTGAGTAGCTCTTCTCTGTCAATCTGTTGGTCAGTGGAGCATGCTGGGAGTTTTCTGAGATGTTTATAGACAAATATTCACTCTTGATAAACAAAGATCGTACATTTTTGACATTCCTTAGACAAGCAGAAAAATATACACTGCAGTTTGTTTAAATGTTTTCACAAACAAGGAGTACAGCCCACTGTCTGTCCCTCCATCCTGCTTTGTTGTAGCAGTTGCAAACTGCACAAATATCTGCCAGAATGAAGGAAGCTGTTCGCACCATGAGTTGCAACCATATTGCAACCATATTTTGTTACTGTTTTTCATGAATTTGGTCAGAGACAGTTTTTGGAATTACAGTCAGGACCATAGATATTCGGCCAGAGACACATTCTTTCTAATTTTGTTTCTGTACATTACCACAGTTAATTTTTAATAAAAACAACTTAGATGCCATTGAAAACTTTCAGACTTTCAGCTTTTATTCCATGGCTTGAACAAAAAGATTGCATAAAAATGTGAAAAACTAAAGCATTTTATAAAACACAATCCCTTCAGTTCATGGGCTCGTAAGTAATTGGACAATTGACTTCCATCCTATTGTATGGGCAGGTGTGGGCAATTCCCTTGTTATGTTATTATGAGTGAAGCAGATAAAAGGCCTGGAGTTGATGAGAGGACTCGTGCTTGCATTTTGAAGATTATGCTGTGAACAGACAACATGCGGTCAAAGTAGCTCTCTATGCAGGTGAAAGGAGCCATCATTAAGCTAAGAAAACAGAAAAAAACCATGCGAGAAAATGCTGCAGTATTAGGAGTTGCAAAATCAACAGTGTGGTACATCCTGAGAAAGAAAGAAACCACTGGTGAACTCAGAAACGCAAAAGACCTGGACGTCCTAGGAAGACAACAGCGGTGGATGATCGCAGAATCATTTTCACGGTGAAGAGGAACCCATTCACAACAGCCAACCAAGTGAACAACACTCTCCAGAAGGTAGGCGTATCGAAATCCAAGTCTACCATAAAAAGAAGACTGCATGAAAGTAGATACACTGCAAGATGCAAGCCACTCATAAGCCTCAAGAATAGGAATGCTAGATTGGACTTTGCTAAAAAGCATCTAAAACAGCCAGCACAGTTCTTGAAAAACATTCTTCGGACAGATGCAACCAAAATCAACCTCTACGAGAATGATGAAAAGAGAAAAGTATGGAAAAATCATGGAGGAGCTCATGATCCAAAGCACACTACATAATCAGTAAAACACTGTAGAGGCAGTGTGATGGCCTGGGCGTGCATGGCTGCTATAGTGGCACTGGGACTCTAGTGTTTGTTGATGACGTGACACAGATCAGAAGCAGCTGAATGAATTCTGAAGTGTTCAGAGACATACTGTCTGCGCAGATCCAGGTGAATGCAGCCAAACTGATTTCATAATAGTCATAAAAGTCACTCACCTGATCTTAACCCAATTGAGCATGCATGTCACTTGTTGAAGACTAAACTTCAGACAGAAAGGCCCGCAGGCAAACAGCAACTGAAAGCCACTGCAGTAAAGGCCTGGCAGAGCATTCAGAAGGAAAAGGCCCAGCATCAGGTGATAACCATGAGTTCAAGACTTCAGGCTGTCATTGCCAACAAAGGGTTTTCAACCAAATATTAGTAATGACCATTTTGTTTTCAGTTAATTAATTTGACCAATTACTTACGAGCCCATGAAATGAAGGGATTGTGTTTCAAAAATGCTTTAGTTTTTAACATTTTTATGCAATCTTTTTGTTCAACCCATGGAATAAAAGCTGAAAGTCTGCACTTCAATGGCATCTGAGTTGTTTTATTAAAAATTCACTGTGGTAAAGTACAGAAATAAAATAAGAAAGAATGTGTCTCTGTCCAAATATTTATAGTCCTGACTGTAGAGTGTACACCTTTCACCCTTCCACATGGATATGGGTATAATGAGTGTTTAAGAGGTTTGTGCGGTTACAGCATGGTTCTTTCCCTTCTCCTCCCAGGTGGTCTTACCCTTGGTAGACCAGTACTTTAAAAACCACCGGTTGTACTTCCTATCTACAGTCATTCATCCAATCAGCAGTGGGGGCCATGCCTCCAATAAGGAAAAAGAGATGGTGACGAGGTGAGTAAGGCGAGTACAGCAGCATGGATGCTCCCTGCAGACTCTTTCCTGAATGGTTAATAAAAGAAAATGTGACTGCAGGCAGACTCAATTTTTCATCAGCGTGTGTATCCATTCCTTCTCTGTTCTGCTTTGCTGTATCCATCTAAGTACCTTACAGCTTCTTTTACCTTTTTCTTCTGCATTCTACCTCTTTTTCTCATTGTTTTTAGTCTCTTCTGCAAACTGGGAGTTCTTGTCAGACACAGGATATCCTTATTTGGTAAGGATGTTGTAACCAACATGTCAATTGTTTTCTTGGCAAATATCATTTTGTGAACTCATTTGGCCAAAATGTTGTGTACTAGCATCTGTGTTCATGTGCTTGAATTAGACACTATGTTCATAAGCATGTATTCTTCTTCCACGAAACTATAAATAGTAAAAGGCATGCAGAAAAGTAGAATTAGGACATCCCACAAAGATAATTTGTGATAATGGCTTGCACTTGTCTTTGCATTTTTGGTTCCACATGTACTAGCCAGGATAAAGAGAAGATAGGTTTATTAAGTTGTAATTAGCAAGGATGCACGCATGCTCACAATGTTGTTTGAAAGAGCACAGGCATGGCTACTGATTTAAAATCCATTTTGACCTTTGGAAAATGTAGAGAGCGGTCTTTCTGAGACTTGTTGTTCTATGTCTGCAATAGGTTTAAGTCCATAACACAGTATCTGTTGGAATTGAAGGTATCTTGTGATGTACGAATCCTGACTATTAACCAATATCTTTTTGTTTCTCCTGAGATCTCCATTCCACCAACTCCATGTACAACTAGGGTGACATTTTCACCCTGTAGATTTAATTGTTTCGGCAACTGCATGGGTGATGTAGTTGGTGTCAGATGCTAGGTCAATAAGTGTACAACTTTTCCAATATTTGTTGACTGGTACATCTTCCAGGCCTCTATCATCATGTAAACATCATGTAAAAGTTCAGATGAGAGTTTTGCCAGAAATTCTTCTTGCGCTTCTGCATTTTTGCCACTTATTGATGTGGCTTTGCTTTCCTTTGGTATGACTCCAGTTGTCAGACAAAGATAGTAATGGTGGCTTGGACAAATTTTACATTCCAGGTTCCTACACAGAAATTCAGAGGTACATATAATGCTTTTCTGATGCACTTCTAAGCAATTTGTGCAAGCTTCAACTATATTCACTGTCTTTTCCCGGTCTTTTGAATACATAAACCTGAACTTCTTGCATAGGTAGAGTTTTAGAGTATGCCTTGGATCGTCCCAGTAAAGTAGTTCCAGTTGCTCATAAAGGTTTTCCTGACCTTTCAAGAACTGTAACAAGAAATCAAATCGATTTTTAGGTATGTCATCATCAGATTCATCAGCAGTGTGCATTAGCCACTACTTTTTAAAGATGTCTGGTAATTTGCTTTCAATGGTCTTTTTCATTAGGACAGTCTGGATCAAGTTAATTATTTTCCTAGACTCTTGGCACCTGATGGGGGACAAGTTTTGTATATCTTCCACCACTTCCATGGCAATTGTTGCCAAAACGGTTCTTTAGAAAATGGAAGATGTCATCTGCTGTACTGTGAGAAGTTAAACCCAAGTCTTTTACAATCCTCTCCTGTGAGCCGGATGGTTCTCCTTCTGTCTGTAGAGCCACTCAATCCCTCGACCAACGATAAGTCACGTCTGAAAACTGAAAACCTTTACAGGGCTTCAACTTAATAGGTGGTGTTGTAAATGACAGAGCTTGAGTTGAAAGAACAGAGGCTCTTCTTTCATCTTCTATAACCTTGGCTTGAATTAAGTCTATTGATTTTGAGACACGATCAGGAAAGTGACGCTCTAGTACTTTAAATCTTTTAGTAATGACCCTACACTCAGGTTGAGGGACCAAGCGTTGCCATTTCCCAAAGTTGACCTTTGATGTCTTTATTATTTCAAGGTGGTTTAACATGAATTCATATGAATCCTGACTGTTGGTTGGTTGGGCAGTTTAAACTTCATTTGGTCCTCTTTCTGCATTTTCTAATGCCATCTTTATCTGCGGTTCTCCAAAGTCCACCCAGAGTCTTCCTTGAAATAGACTTTTGGTTTATTTTAGTTTTCCCCTCACTTTCCTCGGCTGTCTTTCCCTGGTTGGCTCTTTGGTCAGAACTTAACCTGGGGTCTTTAGTGCCTTCAGCTTCTGCAATCCACTGCGCTTCAACATTATCTTTGGTGTCTATCAATTTATATAAATATATATATTTTAAATCAGTTTGAAGTAGAGATCTTGCAATTCTTCTACTGTCATTTCAATATATGTCATTTGCACACGGTTTATAGTCTTGGTTAATTGTATTTTTGCTGTAGTTCTGATCACTTTTAGTTGCTCAATAAATAATGACTCTGCCAATTTAACTTAACTGTAGGCTGAAAACAGGACTGGAGTTGTGCTGAAGGCTGCTTGCAGGGTGAAGTTGTGGTTTTTCACTGTGGGGGCTCCATGTTTTGCTTGCTTCCCCCACACTTAAAAATGGGCTCTACCTTGCTTTTGTGTATTTTTGAAGATTCATGTGAACAACAGGTGAAAAACTTCAAAAAAAAGTGAAAATCTGGTGATTACCATGACAATTATCACAATTACCATGTCCCCATAAGTATAAAGAAAAAGATTAATATAGTCAGTCAAAGAAACAATTCAATACTACTATAGGTAAATGAAGATCTCTGACTCTTACCAGTTGTATCTTCACAAGCAAGGTTTTTTTCAGAAATCACTACAAAGCTTCTTTTTCTCTTTCTGGTTCTTTGTTTCTAAGCAGTTTTATGTGCCCCTACTGACTACCATCAGCTGCTTTGCCTATTTCAATTCACTTCCTGTGATCAGTGCCAGTTGAGCAGATCAGCAAAACCAAACAGATCCCAGAGTTTGGCGCAACAGTGATTAAGGATATAGATGGCAATGTATTGACAGTTGTTACAAGTGTGTTGGAAAGATGGAAAGAATACATTCAAGAGTTGATAAATAGAGACAATAAGATAAAACAAAGAATAGAATAGGTGGCTGTTGTGGAGCAGGGAGTAACAAAGATTAGTAAGGATGATGTAAGGGGAGCATTGAAGAGGATGAAGAGTGGAAAGGCACTTGGTCCTGACGATATTTCTGTGGAGGTGTGGAAGTGTCTAGGGAAGTTGGCAGTGGAGATTTTGACTGGGCTGTTCAACAAAATCTTAGATGGTGAGAAGATGCCAGAAGAATGGAGTGTGATGGCACCCATTTTTAATAATAAGGGAGATGTGAAAGAGTTATGGCAGCTACAGAGGAATAAGGTTGATTAACCACAATGAAGTAATGGAAAACAGTAGTTGAAGCTAAACTAAGAGTACAAATAAACATTTAGTATGGTTTCATGCCTAGATAAAGCACTACAGATGCAATGGACACTTGCTTGCGGTTGTCACGTAGGTATAGAGTAGCTGCACTTCGTAACTCTATTTACTGCAAAAAGTGTAAATGTTGTCCCAGAAAAAAAAAAAAAACAATGTTGTAGGAATCTGACAATATCAAGAAGTTAATTTATTTTGTCCTGGAGGAAGTTAGAGCTATGAAGTTCATTCACGGACAAATTCTGGACGCACTCAGAGAGGTGAGATGGGTCGGACTCTACAAGAGCACTGTCAAGAGGATTGATATAATTGAAAAACATACAGATGACCAGGAGCAGAAATCCAGCATTAATGATGTTAATTTCGCCAGATTGAAAATCAAACCCTGGTCATATGCGGAACTGAGTGAGTGAACCTTAAAACCGCGGTGGCGCAATTGTAACAATTGCAGGGCTGCAATCCTAACTGAGCAGTGATCTTGCTCGGTCAGATCCTTTTTGCTTTTCCTCTCACCTGGATTTACGTTCAGTGTTAAGGGGGCGTTTTTGTCACTTGGGGGCAGTATTCATGGGTGTGTTTTTCACTTGGGGGCAGCAACCTTTATGGCTGATGTGATTGGGTAAAATATTTATGTCAAGCAGCGGGGCGGGACTTTCATTTTGGGGCTTTAATAGAAAAGGAACGGCGGCTGTAACGTGGATTAAAAGCATTAAAATGGTAACAAATGCAGTGAAATTCACATGAGAAAAATTTACAGCACAAAAAAACCCACTGCAATTTCTTACCTTGGCTTTGCGTTGTTGGTTAGTGTTTTAATCTACGTTACGTCCCCCGCTTTTTTCTATGAATGCCTCTTACACTAAGAGGGTGGCGAAGTTTGACACAAAGAGCCGACATTTCTAACTGTGATAATTAAAGAGCCACACCACGCACTGACCTGCCAGACACACACACAAACACACAATTAAAGCCATGTTATTCCCATAACACAGTCCTTTACTTACAATACAACAGCACCCGATTAAACTGCGCCGTTTCAGTTTTGATTTTTTTTCTGTATTTAACGTGAACACACATACCAGTGAAACGTGCATGCTGGTGTATGTTTTAAAAAGGCAGCGAGCGCAAAACTGAGTTGGTTGTGATTTCTTTTTTCAGTTATCAATCAGCATATAAAATCCATCAAAGTCCTTTTGTATCTGAAATGAACAGCAAGGCTACATTTCTATCAAACACGCAGGCTTCCCTTAGTTCGGTAAAGTTAGAAAGATATTCACAGATTTGGACTTCCAGCCTCAATAACTCTTCCGATAAACGTTCAAATGTGCCAGCAAGTATCTAATTACTTTTTTATTATTATTAACACAGAGAGTGAACTACAAATACACTTCAAAAGAAAAAAGATCGTTTTTTTCACCTTTTGATCAAAATTGTTCTCTTCGTGGTGTAAATGCAGACACGCAGCGAGCCGGCAGCCAAGGGACCGTCAACAAAGTGCAACCTCTGTGAAACACCATTCTATAAAAATCCATACTCTTTTGAAAAGTGAATACATTTCTACATTTATATGAACTGGTAATGAATATCTGTCAGAATATTCATGCTAAAATAAATATTTTGTGTGTCTTTCTTTATTATATTTTATTGCACATATTTTTCACATTTATTAGAGACATGAATCATAATTAAAGTGATCAATAGCTTTTAAAAATACTGAAGCTTAAGTCACCAAACTCTCTGTACTAAGTATTCATGACCTTATTGTCCGACTACAACAAAGACTTGGTCAGAAATCTGCTTTCTTTTTGTTACATAGAAATATGGATCATATTCGGTCAAAATCCTCAATAGTTCTGAAGATACTGAAGCTACAGTCACCAAGCTTTAAGTACTGACTAATCTTGACCTTATTGTCCGACTACAACAAAGACTTAGTCATAAAACCGCTTTGTTTATGTTTTTCTATTAGTCATAGAGAAATATGGATCATATTCGGTCAAAAATCCTCAATAGCTCTGAAGATACTAAAGCTAAAGTCACCAAACTTTCTGCACTGATTAATCATGACGTTGTTGTCCGACTATAACAAAGACTTGGTCAGATATTAACTTTGTTTATGTTTTTTTATTTGTCATATAAAAATATGGATCATATTCGGTCAAAAATCCTCAATAGCTCTGAAGATACTGAAGCTACAGTCTTTAAGTACTGATTAATCATGACCTTATTGTCTGACTACAATAAAGACTTGGTCAGAAATTAACTTTGTTTATGTTTTTCTATTAGTCATATTGAAATATGGATCATATTCGGTCAAAAATGTTTAATAGCTCTGCAAATACTAAAGCTACAGTCCCCAAACTTCCTGTACACAACAATCATGTCCCTATTGTCCGACTAAAACAGAGATTTGGTCAGACATTTTCTTTGTTCTTTTTTAAGAACCAATAAATTACATGTTTTTAAAAGTTTCTCAGCAAAAAGGTAACAATAAGACAGATTGGATAAAATTATATTTAGAGAACAAAAGAGTAGGACGATAAGGTCATTATTAATCAGTTCCGAAAATTTGGTGACAGTAGCTTCAGTATCTTTAGAGCTATTGAGGATTTTTGACCGAATATGATCCATGTTTCAATATGACTAATAGAAAAACATAAACAAAGCGGTTTACTGACCAAGTCTATGAACAATTTTGATCAAAAGGTGAAAAAACGATCTTTTTTCTTTTGAAATGCATTTGTAGTTCACTCTCTGTGTTAATACAAAAGGAATTAGATACTTGCTGGCACATTTGAACGTTTATCGGAAGAGTTATTGAGGCCGGAAGTCCGAATCTGTGAATATCTTTCTAACTTTACCGAACTGCTTCCCTTTCCTCATCATCAGAGTCCGTCTCGTTGGCGTGCAGCTCCAAAGAACAGTGAAAGCAGACACCTCAGGCCAAGTTTAAGTCCTGCAGTCCAAAAGTGTGGCGTAACTCGCCGGCGCTGCGTCCCGGTAAGGGGAGAGGATGGACAGCTTCTCACTGTCACCTGCTGGAAGTTGCAGCACTCAGCCTCGAGTCGATCTTCCAACGCAGGCCTTTTCTTTTCTGCGGAAACTCAGCTGCTGCTGTTGCGTCTTCTTGTCTTGTCGGAGTTGGTTTGCCAGCGTCCTCACTTGCGAACCATGGATTCATCATTTTAAATTCTCTGGCAGCTGAGGTTCAATAAGTTAGAAAGATCTTCACAGATTCGGACTTCCTGCTTCAATAACTCTTCTGATAAACGTTCAAATGTGTCAGCAAGTATCTCAATCCTTTTGTATTAACACAGAGTGGACCACAAATGCAATTCTAAAGAAAAAAAGATTGTTTTTTTGCCTTTTAATCAGAATTGTTCGCTTCAAGCTGTGAATGCAGACATGCAGCAGGCCGGGTGCCAAGGGACCGTCAACAAAGTGCAACCTCTGTGAACTGTGAAACACCACTGTGTAAAAATCAATAATCTCACAAATAAATTCATAAAATTATTAAAAAGCATATTCGTGTTACTATAAATATTTTGAAGGAAAGTCCAATATTTATTTTATCTTTACACTTTACACTTTTTCAAATTTAATAGATATTAATCATGACTAAAGTCATCAGTAGTTATGAAGATACTGAAGCTACTTTCACCAAAACTTCTGTACGGACTGATCATGACCTTATTGTCATACTAAAATAAAGAATATGTCGGTAATGCTTTCTTTTACAGTACAGTACTTACAGTGTACTTAAGTGGTATTTACATGGTACTTATTGTGTAGCTACTGGGTACTTTCAGGGTACTTACATGGTACTTTTTATGGAATTTACTGGGTACTTACAGTGTGTTTACATGGTACTTTCTATGGGACTTTACTGGGTACTTACATGGTACTTTTTGTGTCTACTCTGTACTTACATGGTACTTACTGTGTATTTATATGGTACTATTTGGTTCATACCTATGTGGTACATACTGGGTATTTATAATATTCTTACTGGGTATTTACATGTTGTGCAAAGGTGTCGTTTATGGTACTTACCACATGTAAGGACAAGGTAAGTATAAAATAAAGTACCTTGACCTTTAGGTCTGCACTCGCTGCATGTTTCATGGTATTTACCATGAAATACCACAGAAACTACCCTTTAAGTACACTGAAAACTGTACTGTAAAAGAAAGTCAGCCCTATTTCCACTCAACTACATGGTACTTGTAGCTTCATTTTGAAAATGAAAAAGCATTTCTGTAAATCCATTTTATTTGTCAAATTAGATATTTCTAATTGAATTTTGCTACACATTTACTAAAGAATATTTTGAAAATGAAATGTCAAATACCATTTTCTTTATCATTTTAATTAAGTGACAGATTGAGCGGTGTTGAAGAAGAAAAAGAAAAAGCAGTTTTAGGGATTACTTTTTCTTTTTAATTTTGAGTCAACAAACTCAGCTGCATTTTGAAAATGAAGTTATTCACTTTTATTTTAAATTATGCTACAGAAAATGCTTCCATAAAATGCGACAATGTGTTCAAATAATAATAAATGATTATTACACATCGGTTACCGTTACTGTTTACTGAAATCATGAATGAATGTTTTCTAAAGATAATCAATCATTAATATGCAATTGATTTTGTAACTTGAAAAGAATATATCTGGTCACAACCTGATTATGAATACTATATAAAACTATTAAAGGAAGAAGGAATTAGTAGGGGTTGGATTGTATAAACTTGCTTCATCCTACTCTTTTTCAAGCAATAAATCAAGTTCAACATAACTTTAGTTAATGATCAATATATTTAATGAAGCAAATGTGACCTAACTGTGTCTTTGTTTTGCATTTGTGTCATAGAAACCTGCGTAGCAAGACATTTGAATGCATATGCTATGCATATGCTTTTCATTGGAAATGAATGCGGGTTAAGGCTTCTATAGCCGCATTTACACTCCAGGTCTTGATGCTCATATCCGATTTTCTGACTATATCCGATTTTTCTGACGACCCGCTTACATCATCTTTTAAAAGTGACCCGTATCTGATTTTTGCATTTACACTATACAATGCTGAAACTATCAAACGTAGACGTTCTGAGGACTACGTAGCAGCATTTCCGCATTCCGCGGACCTCTTTCGGACTTTTGTGTGACTGCGGTTGTCATGGAGGCAAGGCGGCGACGGAAGGAGGCGTTGCCTTGGGCGCTCCAGAAGGGATGCACGGGGGAGTAAAAAGGGGGGGGGCTCGGCCGTCTTATGTGCTCTCTCTGAGTTTTGAATGAGGAAGTGTTTGCAGACGTGCTGTACTAACAGTTTGATCCAAGTGTTGAACCTTTCCTGCGCGATGACTTCTCTTTTCTGACCGTAGTCAGAAACACACGGGAGATTTCCTCTGGGTTCACTTTTCTGAACCCTCAGCCTCCAGAGTGGGCTAAGAAAGACTCCAAAACTTTTGGGGGAGACACCTTATTTTTAATTCACAGTTCTCCGACAGTCCCCCGCTCCGCGCTCACACCCCCTCTCTCTCCTTACACACACACGCAAGCACGCGCGCGCGCGCTCACACACACACCGTCCCCATCATACACGCCCCCCAAAGAAATAAACGGCTTCTAGCCTGTTCCATAGCAACGGTGTCCCGCTCCATTAGTTACCGTTTGCGTCCGGACCGGGACCGGACATAACAGCGGTTTCCAACTACGGTCTGAAGCCTGAGGCTAAAAGGTAACACGCTGACAGCAAAATCAGCGCACAAAAAGCACCTTAATAAGTCATGTGATCTCAGTTGTTGGGCATCCTGAGTTGACGTCACTGACATACGACTCGCATTTACTGGGGAATATCAGATTTGTCTGCTTACATGGCACACGCAAATGCACGTATCCGATTCGTTTCCGATTTATTTCCACATATGAGAGAGGCCTGTATCCAAGTGAGAAAAACGGAATCCATGCGCTTTTGTCCTGCTTACACGTTCAACGATCATATCCGATCTGTGCCAAATGAGAGGAAAAAATCGGATTTGGGTCACTTGAACCATGTAGTGTAAAGGCGGCCTAAGAGCTCACTGCCATCAGGTCATACCAAAGACTCTTAAAAATGGGATCCAATACCTCCCTGCTTGACACTAAGGATAAGAGGTTGGAGTGCATGGTTAACCAACGAATGGCTCTTGAGTGCTGCAGTGATTGCAGTTCACTGCTCCCCCAAGGGGTGAGTTATAAGCTGAACACATAAACTCTCGAGATGGTCTGTTGTTGGTGGAACCCCTTTGATAAAGTCAGATGAATGGAGGCAGCAGGTGGGCTTGTGGGTTATGGGAGTGGGGTGTCACTCAATGTAAACCATCAGAGCCCATCAATGGGTGACTGGCATAAAAAAAACAACCAAAAAACAGTCTTCACGCTTCTATAAAAATTTCATACACATCAGGGAAAGTTGAGTAGATTATGAAGAGACATCCATCAACTCTTGTGAACTGGGATACAGTGGGACCTGTTTGGTTCTTTGGTACCAAACTTCCAGGTAACTTTGGCTGACTAACCCACCCCATAGAATGATACAATCCCTTTCAAATACATATTTGCAGCATACAATAAGTACAAAAGAATCAGCTCTGGTTATACCTTTATCAGTGAATATATGCACCACATTTATCATCTTCTCCTGGGGAAAGTGTTCCACCTCTGCAAACTAAAAATGCTGCTGCTAAAGACAGACATTTAAAACAAACCGAACATTTTAAATATAAATAGCAATATTTTTATTGTTTTATTATTTTCTTTCCCCAGTATCTGTCATCATTATGTCGCTTTACCCAAGATATTTTAATATGATCTAAAAGTTTACAGTTGTAATTAAAAAGGCAGACAAATGGTCAGAAATATCATTTTGATTCCAAATATTCCAGTTCAGCAACAGCAGCCTTGGTTTCAGAGCTCCGAACATTTTAGTTTTGATGAGTTTTAAGTCACTTTTTTATTCTCTCCAGGGAACAATGCAACATCCATTGTCAACTGCCTGCAGATCCTGGGACAAAGTCTTGATGCCAGGTATGGTCTTATATTTAACCCAGACAGTTTTCAGGAGTCAGATACAGACAAGTAGAATTCTTTTCCCCCAGAAGGAATCTTGTTCAGATGTATATATTTTTAAAATGAGCTATAAAACAATGCAGTTTTTCCAAAGAAGCTTTAAAAAAGCAATACATGTTATCAGGAAAATACTTGATAAGTAAAGCTGGAAGTTTCTGAAGGTATTTCAACCTGTCTGTTGCTTCTGCTCTTTTTAAATCCTGTATCAGAACAGTTTTTCCTCTGTTATTTGACTTATCTTTGTTGAGATACTAACAAGAGTCTCCACCAGGACAGTGATGAAGACTGGTCTTGAGTTGGTGAAAGCGGCTTTGCGGTCGTTCTTCACCAGTGTGGCTGAGGACTTGGAGAAGACCCAGGAGAACCTGAAACTGGGTCAGTTCACTCACAATAGAGAGCAGCCACGGGGCGTCACCCAGATCATCAACTACACCATTTTTGCCTTGTTGCCTGTGCTCTCCTCACTTTTTGAGCACATTGGACAGAACATGTTTGGAGAAGACCTCATGTGTGAGTTGGGGGGGAGGAGTTGTTTTGCCTATGTAAGGTAAAGTTGGGTTTCTGACTTCTGCCTTTGCGTTGCTGCAGTGGATGATATCCAGGTCTCTTGCTACAGAATCCTGAACAGCCTCTACTTCCTGGGAACCAACAAAAGCATCTTTGTGGAGAGGTACCTTCAACCAATATAGTCTCTGATGCCTCACAGCTTCACACCTGTCAACGTTCTTATCTCACCTCCGTTTTCAGTGGCTTTCCACCACATTACCCTCCTGAGTTCAAAATATCACTGTTTTAACTTCTAACCTTATTTTTTTCTTTGAAAATAAACCAAGAGTTTTTTTGTCCTGTCTCATCTCCAGGCAGCGACCAGCATTAGGGAAGTGCCTGGCTGCCTTCTCAGCAGCTTTCCCCGTCGCCTTCTTGGAGCCTCACATTAACAAGTTCAACAGCTTTTCCGTCTACAACAGCAAAGGCAGCAGTGACAGAGCAGGTCTGAGTCTTGAGGAAAATGAGAAAACTCCAAATGAATGCTAAGAATCAAAGGCTTCCTCAGTTCTAACTGTACCAGCCGGCCATGCTTTGGCCAGTATCCGATTCGACTGTCTGGTATGGAAAGGTGAGCCCTGACTTGGCTCACCTTGACAGGTGTTTTGGCCATTGGGCAGCAGCTGCATCCCCTGAGTGACCTGGACATGGTTCCCAAGGTAATCTGAGTCAGCCTCCAGCTACTCCCTGGAGTAGCTGAACACAGATGGAGTCACACATTCTGCCTCTACCGTTTTCTTCTTGGCTTTTCAGAAAATTCAGTTTTTATCCAGATATTAGTAACTATGAAAGAATTAGTGTCTGTCCCACTAGTGTCTGTAATAGGTGATGAAGAGGTGGGACAGAACAGATTAGTCATAAACTTAGAGGAATCCCAGCAATGCAGCTGTGCCTTATTGTGCTCCTCAGGGACTATAGTTGTTTAGCTGTCATCTGGGATGTGTCTGCCACACTCATGCTGTAGTGAAGCGGTCTCAAAAGCGTACAGGTGATTCTGAAAACCACCAGCTCTGTTCAGAGAAAAAAGAACAGCCGCAGAGTTCCTCAGAATCATGAAACACACTCAAGTTCACCCTCACTACACAAAAGCATGGCATGACATATTCAAATTATAGCCTTTTGTAATGAATGCTAGTTTAGATTGAAATGGTGAAATAACAACGAACAGCTGAAAGTATCTGAAAATAATGTTGATTGAACCTTATTTAACCTTGTTTATTCTCCACCTGAAACTTAAGTCAGGAGTTGTTACTCTGACAAAGTCACTAAACCAGATAACCAAGTGTTTCTCAAGGATCTAAAAGCTCACAGAGGCTGGGCCATAACATTTACATTTAATTCCAATTTAGGTGTCAATATGCCCTTATTACACCAGAAATTGTTTTTCCCCCCTCCATATTTTCATCTGCATAAAAGTTGTGTGTAAGAAGACGGATGGCACACGGTCTGCTGACAGAAGTCTGGAAGACTTTCTTGGGCTTAAAGAGTCCTGAAACTGATTAAACCACCATTATTTAGCTGTTAAAACTGAGCAAGTCTTTCACCTAGAATGCCGGTGGTTCTGTTGAAGCTCAGGATCAGTGGACCTGGGACCTCATTTCTAATCTGTGTGGATGTCATACACTTAAATCCAAAAGTTCACACACACTTGGGGTGGAGAGGTCATATTTGCAAAATTTTATGGAAACACAGTTTACACTACAAGATATTGTGGAAAGAGAAACAATAGCCATTTGATCTTATCTACTTTTTTTGGATCACAATATAGGACAAAACGATTTAAATTTCTTACATTTTTTGACCCATTCTGTCCACCTGTTCTGTCCACCAGCTGAGCAAACAAATGAAAGCTGAAGGTCTCTTGTGTTAGATAGATTTTACTGCTACAATAGGGGATTAGGAATCTTCTGACACACAAGGTGTATATTTGTATAAACCCCTTTTGTATTTAAGGCTAAAATGTATATCTACTTATTATGTTTATATACCTTTTGTGGCCACAATAGCCTTATGGGAGGAGTGTGGGTTCCATCTCGCATGAGTAAGAAATAAATTTTGGCTTCTTAAACAAAAGTGTTTTTATTCAGAAGGCTAAGTTTCAGTTTGCAGTTTCAAAAAACCTTTTCCTCCTCCTGGCCATTGTTTCCAAAAAGATTCCCAAGTAGCTAAGGCTGCGGATGAGCCCAGACTGCAATGGAGGAGTCAAGATCTGTCTGAGTTGAGTCTAGTTAATACAAATATGAAATTAAAAACCTTTTTTATGATATGATATGGTATGAAATTTATAAATTCAACATAATTAAGGACATTTGAGGATAATTAAAGAAGGAAATGACGGGTAATCATAAAGCATAAATCATAAAGTTGCTGGAAGTTTATCATCATTACTGTCAGTTGTGGATGTTAGTCAAAAGGGGCGGGGCCTGTCCACACACACTAAGATGTAACAAACATATCTGTTGGCTCCAAAAATCTTCACATGCGGTCATGTCATCATGAACACAATACCCAAGGTATGTGTGACTCAGGGATCACTCTCACTGCGTGGAGAGGGCTGCTGGGCCCAGGAAGCCAGCCCCCATGGGCCATCGCCACTACTTCTGATGGTCTGGTTTCCCCCCCCAGAAAATATACTGTATACTTTATGTGTTTGGTGTGTGGATGTGTGTGTGTGTTGGAATGTAATTTGTTGACGGGTAAAGGGGTGAGCAAAATTTCTTTATTGAGATTTAATAAAAGTATTATGATTACAGTATTAATTACTAATAGTTTAATAGCTTTTTTTACTGAGACAAAATGTCTGATTATTCTCATTCTAGCATTAATTGTCTATCTAAGTGGTGACACAAAATACAATGAATTCAAAGCTTTAGGTCAAGGTTTCTGAATCTGTAAATCTGTGATGGTGTAATCTGTGATTAGTGTATCATGCTTAAACGTCAGGATGGAAATAAGTGCAAATAAGTGCATGTTTTTCTTTTCTTTTTATCCACATACATATCAAGTTTGGTGCATAGAAATCTTTAGAAATGAGGCTTCAGGTCAGGAACACAAACTCAGATAAATTGTTACACATGACGTGCATCCAGCATGTACTAACTTCTGTCCTTTTTCGTTTTAGCTTTAGGCCTCATGGGGCCAGTGGGAGACATCTGTCCTTTAGTCCCGAACCTGCATAAGTCTTTGGAAGAGATTATGGAACTTGCAGAGTCTGGTGTGAAATACACACAGATGCCTCATGTCATGGAGGTGAACACTTTATTCATTGACACCAATAGTCTCCAACCCTGGTTCTTGAGAGTTCATGCCCGGTTTGTTTGTCAGCCACCCTTACTTAGATTTCTTGTAAATAAGTCAGGTGCTTCTCACTATACCTTCATGCATCCCTCCAAGGGGAGAAATGGAAAAAAGTGTCTTCCGATTTAGATGTTACTACCGCTTGATTCATCATCAATAGTCGGCAGTCATCTGTGTTACCATGCAGCTGCCAGTGCTTGGAAAATTCACAACAACTTCGGTTTTATATCTTTAAAAAGTTATGCAAAAACAAAAACGCAATACTTGCATTTAAAAGGTAAAAAAAACACCTGTGCTTCAGAGCACACGCACATGAAGAAATATGTTTCTCCTCCAATCCACAGCGCAATGCAAATCACCCTACCTGTGGAGAGATTGCCAGCCTTAAGTTTCTATGGCTTTCCCTTAAAAAACACAGTCAGACACTGCTATAGTTTCAAATACTTTTACAATTGGAGCAATAGGGAGAAGCTGTAGGGATAGGGAAGCAATTCACATTCCCTCAAAAAGCACCTAAACCAAGGTATTCTGCAGCTACTTGGGCAGGGTTTGCTTAAAAACTTTCAAGACAAAGACTGCTGTAGGACCAGGGTTGGAGATCACAGTTTCTTAATAGTTGATGCTGGTTTAAAAGGGCTTGGGTTCCTTATCTCCCTTAAATAACCTCATAGTTAAGGGGAAAACCCATTGTAAAAAACACTAGTGGTGGAATCTGACTGAATTATTTAGATCTGTTATAGGTTTAACAGGAAAACCACTGGAGATGAAACCAAAGAACTGTGTTAAAGGCAATAGAAGAATCTCTATAGGTTCAAATGAAGAATTGCAGGAGATTTAACAAAAAAAATGCTCCAGGTGCCACCAAAAAACTGTTAAGGTAGATGAAAGAACCAATGATGCCACTAAAAACTGCATTGGTCTCTGGTCGCATTGGTTGTCAGGCCTGAATCGCCCCAAATGTGTACAAAAGAAAAGAAGAAAAGAAAAATGACCATGTTGCTGGAAAGAAGATACAGGAATTGTGTCAGGAATAATTCTAAGTATACATGGGGGGAATAGAGACACAGTAAACAATACCAAACCACTGAAATGCTGGAGACAATCACGTCAAGCTTGAAAAAGCCACTCAGAAGTTCGGCGCAGATTTAGCAGACAGATAGAGGTGAAACCGGTCAACCTTAGTATAAACTAAACTGCACAATTGTGATAGGGACACAATATGATTGATGTGATGGCTGATAGATGAAGTGTTAACTGGACATTAGACATAGAATTTAAAGCAGCTTAAGTTTTGTAGAAGAAACCAAAGAAGTACTGCACTCTATAGAGCAGGGGTGGCCAACCCTGGTCCCCAAGAGCCTCAACCCTGCCTGTTTTCCAGCTCTCCCTGGAATGCTTGATGCTGATAACCTAAATCAGGTGTGTTCAGTCAATCAGATGTGAAATCACTTGAGTCAGCTAATCAACAGCAAGCTGGTGAGGGAGAGCTGGAAAACAGGCAGGGTTGAGGCTCTTGAGGACCAGGGTTAGCCACCCCTGCTCTATAGAGTGTTGGAAAGCTCTGCTGTTTCTTAAATGATCAATCCTGTGAACCAGACTGTTTATCTCTTATTTGTTTGGTTTATTCTTTCCAATCATTGCTCCAACTGTAACTTTAGACATTACCAAAGTCCTCTTCCAGCTTTAGTCAGTGAAAGTCCTTCTGAACTTGGTTCTGTATCATCTGCATTCATGTCCTTGTGTGAAACCTTACACTGACAGATCGGTGGTGTTCCTGTTGTTTGCAGGTGGTGCTGCCGATGCTGTGCAGCTACATGTCTCATTGGTGGGAGCACGGACCAGAAAACAACCCTGGGAAGGCAGACACTTGCTGTTCCTGTGTTACTTCTGAACACATGAACTCTCTGCTTGGAAACATTCTGAAGATCATCTACAACAACTTGGGAATTGACGAGGGCGCCTGGATGAAGAGGCTGGCAGGTAGAGACATTCCTGTCGTGGGAGGTCAAATGAGCACCTCTATGGAGCTTTATGTGGAAACATGTATATTCCACCAAAACAAGGTCTTTCTGACCCAGATCGTAAGAGCTGTGAGTATGATTTGAACTTAAGCTAAGAGGAGGAGAATGTCATCATCTGAGCTGAAACAGAGTGCTGCTCTAATGCTACGTTCATACCAGGCATGTGACGTGTTCAAGAATGCACCAAAAGCATTAGCGTTCACACTGGACTGATTCTACCCTATACTAGCTCATGTCCACCAGTTGGACGAAGAGGTTTGGTGGGAAATGTTGAAGTGGTGCAAATCGTGTAAATCTTGCTCCATGCTTTTTCTTTCACAGCTCTATTAAGGTGTATGAAAGTCTTGGTGTCACATAATTCCAGCTGGGCACAAAACCACAATTATTCTCCTTCATGATACATTTTCAAATGGTTGGCACTTCCGTGAAATGGTACGCCATCCATCCGTCACCACCAAAGCAGAGTCCCTGATTGGTCAAAGTTCAACCTGGTTTTAACTTTTAATTTGCGTTTTGTACGTAGAGCCCTGTTGTAGAAATGTATGTATGGATGTTTACATGGACTTTTCATTGAAAGTGGTCACTTGAACATGTATTGTCAAACATAGCTTTATACATAATTTTCAACCTTATGCTTCGTTATCTAGCAGTAGCTGGATCTTTGTTATTTAGGCGTGTACTGACTACATGTGTGTATCTGCTCTTAGTCTTCTCACAGCCCATCATTAGCAAAGCCAAACCTCAGCTGCTCCGGACCCACTTCCTACCTCTGATGGAAAAACTCAAGAAAGTGAGTTTTTCAATACTTTTGTGCTTAGGTGTCAGACAAAATAACTTGGTAAATTGGTATTAGACTAATCAGGATTGATCTATTTATTATACCACAACTATTGTCTTTTCTCCTGGGAATTGAAGAATGATAAGGAGATCCATCCGTCTGAGTGTTTCATGACTGAATATGATAAATCAACAGAAATAACATATGATGGAACTAAAACAACTCTGCTCAAACCCTTGGGGTCATGAACCTGTTGTGTATGCAGAAAGCAGCAGTTGTGTTGATGGATGAGGAGCACAGCAGGGCTGAAGGGAGGGGCGAGATGTCCGAAAGAGAGCTGCTCATCATGGACCAGTTTACCATTTTGGTCAGAGACCTGTATGCCTTCTATCCACTTCTCATCCGGTTTGTGGATTATAACAGGTATGAACACCCCTTTTCCTTCACCCATTCCTGCATGGGTGCAGACTTCATGCCATGTAAGGGTCTCTTGCTTTCTGTAGGGCCCGGTGGTTGAAGGAGTCCAACCCGGATGCAGAAGAGCTGTTTGGAATGGTGGCAGAGGTCTTCATCTTTTGGGCCAAGTCTCATGTAAGTTTAGTCTCAGACCTGAACCTTCCAGAAGAAAGACAGACGTATGATAGTTTGGGTTTGTTGGATCAGAGAGCTTAATGTTTTCAGAATGGTGGACTGATAAAGTCTAGAATGGTTGATTGTGAACATACTTTATTTCCACAGAACTTCAAAAGAGAAGAACAGAACTTTGTGGTCCAGAATGAAATCAACAACATGTCCTTCCTGATCTCTGACACAAAGTGCAAGATGTCAAAGGTATGGCAGTAGGACATGAGTTTGATGAATATGGATGAGCAAACATTTTCCAAAGAAAATGGTTGCTAAATATCTATATGTGTACATGTTTGTCTTCCTCAGGGGATAGTTTCAGACCAGGAGAGGAAGAAGATGAAGAGGAAGGGAGACAGATACTCGATGCAGACAAGTCTGATTGTTGCCACCTTGAAGCGTCTGCTACCTGTGGGCCTGAACACCTGTGCTCCTGGAGAGCAGGACCTCATCTCGCTAGCTAAGAGCCGCTTCTCTCAGGTCAGTGAACCAGAGTTAGAACACATAAACAAACTCATTCACTGGAGTATCTATGCACAAGCAAGTGGTGGAGCTGCTATTTTTGTTGCATCTTTAGAAAGACACAGAGGAAGAAGTCAGAGAAACCTTGAGGAACAATCTGCACCTGCAGGGGAAGGTGAGTGCTGCTTCAAGAGTCAGGAGAAGTTGACACACTCATGAATTTTTTTTTAACAAAGACATGTGCATGCAGCTGGAGGATCCAGCTATCCGCTGGCAAATGGCATTGTACAGGGACCTCCCCCACCACCAAGAACACACCTCTGACCCAGAAAAGACTGTGGAGAGAGTCCTGGTCATCGCTCATGTTCTCTTCCACCTGGATCAGGTGTGTCTACAGGAAGCCCCTGTCTTCATGCTCCTTCTGAAACAAGTTTATGACGCCTCCTGTTACGTCCCTGATCCTGGGTAACGGGAAAAAACAGGTAACATTAAGACTTTAGAAATTGGGAGAGTTGACAATGGCAGGACAGCCTATTAGGGTGACTGGTGGAGATAAAAACACAAATCAGGGACAAAACAGTGTCTAATTAACATAAATTCTCAGGATTTTCAGCAGTAAAATATTAACAGAAATACAACCCCCAAAACACAAAAACAGTAAGTTATCAAATGATAGCTAGAAAAATAAAGCCAAACAAGAACTAATCCACAGGATCAAATGAAGCAGGGGTAAAACAATAGGGAGGAAAATCTACTAGATCATAAAAAGCACCAGGCTTCAATGAGTTTCTAAGCTGACGCAGACAGCAGGGCAGGCTGAGAAACTGATTCCACCCAGGAATTCAGCCACCACAGGAGCAGCGGTGTCTGGGAGCTTTTTCCAGCCTAGTGACTGGTGGAGTAGGAAGCTCTCAATCAGCTCTGCAAACAACATATTTGGCAGCAAAGGTGAAGCGAGAAAACTCACACAGACAAAAAGCGTAAAAACAAACATAAGACCAGGGATCATTCTCGAAGCTGAGGTGTCAGCCTGTGTGTGCAGGTGGAGCATCCCCAACGCAGCAAGAAGGCAGTGTGGCATAAGCTTCTGTCCAAGCAGAGGAAAAGAGCCGTGGTGGCCTGCTTCAGAATGGCGCCACTCTACAACCTGCCCAGGTTTGTTCAGTGTCAGTCTCTGCTGTCCTTATGTATGGAAATATGTTTGGATAATTAGCACATCTTTTTACTTTAACATAAAAGCAAACTGTTCTGACATCTGCAAATTGTTTCTGCTCACACTGAAAGTGACAGATCTCTCCGATTTTTTTTGTCCATTTACTTACATTTTTTGGATTACTTGGATTAGTTAGTACTGTGTTTTTTAACCAGTGTCCGGAGATGGTCAGGTGTGCTGTGGGAAATTGCCCTCATTAACTGATCTAAAAACATTTACCATCTCCAGGATATCAGCTCTTTGTTAATCCAAACAGGCTCTGATAAAACACAGAGTAGTTCGGAATATGAAACATCGTAAAATACTTTTTTCTTTGTGTTTATTTGATTCTATTAAAGACATTTTGATAAGAATGACGGTACCGCTATTTAGCTGCAGCTAAAGCTGTTTTCTGAAAAGTGCCGCCCCATTAACTGGTTCCGCCAATCATTCTTGGGGGCTTAATTACATGTCATCAGTCTGACCAATCAGACGTGGTTAAAGTCTTCACTTCCTTGTTCCGATTCTGCTCATAAAGTCTCTCAGTTCCAACAAAAAGACCAGCTAAAGCTCATCTATAGTGGTGTAGCTTTCTGCGGGATCCGGTATCAGACCGTGGAAAAAGTGATAAAATAATAACGCTCAGAGAAGCTAGCCTGTTTGCGTCCGGCGGCTGTTTGCACTACATCTCCCATGATGCATTGGGTTAAAGTGACAGTGTCTCAGCGCACAATGAGTCCTCCATGTTAAACGTCTTGAAACTACAACGAAGACACATCAAACAGTTTTTAAATCTTCTAACTTAACTTCTATGACATCATTCAGAAAATAAATGCTGCAACTTCCAGCTTTTATTGCCACAAAAAAGACAAAACACTGACTTAATGGATTTGAATAGTGACACTAAGGGCCCAATTGTCCCAAATTTAGACTTTCTTCAGAGACCTGTATGGTTATTTGCCTTCAAAATGATAAAAAATGTACTATTCTAATCATGAGAGTTGTGTTCATGTCTCCTTTCTACCCCCTCAGACACCGCGCTGTGAACCTGTTCCTGCAGGGATATGAGAAGTCATGGATTGAAGCAGAGGAGCATTACTTTGAAGACCAACTCATTGAGGACCTAGCTGTGAGTTTACCTGCAGGGAGTGTGTGTGGGGGGTCCATATTTTCAGCAGGACTTGACAAGACGAGGATCTATGTCAAGTGTTTTTGCTCCACTTGAAGGGGGAAGGCATCCATAGTGTCTTCTAAACAGGAATTTTCACACCATCTAGACCAGGGGTCGGCAACCCATGGTTTCAGAGCCACATGTGGCTCTTTCATCCTTCTGTTGTGGCTCCCTGTGACTTTGGAAAATAATGAGTATTTTATAAAAATTCAAATTTATTTTAGTTTGTTCATTTTTCATGGCAATTCAAAGGCGCTGCTGGCTCCGTGCGAGGCACGTGCCACGTAAAAAACAGCTTCCTTGGTGGGCTCGTGTTTGTCGGCGAGGGCTGCGGAGCTGATAGCAGGAGGAGACACGCGGGGCGGCTTCAATAAACACTCCGGGTCTGGAGTGATTTTCTGCCGGGGGCTTGCCGTGGCGCGGAACGGGGAGCGGCTTTCTGGTGACGGAGAGTTTGTGCCGGTGTTTTGGACTCCCGTGTGCGGTGATGTGTGTTTCAGAGCAGGGGAGCTTGGCCGGGGACGTGGGGGAGATTGAAGGGGAAGAGAGTGTTTCTTGAAAATCCACCAGCCAATCAAAATCCTCACCCAAAAGTACGGGACTTGATTGACATGCAGAATGGCCAATCGGACATCCTCTGACACATACGTCACTGCAGACGCGAGTTTAAATGCACTCAGCGCAAACTCTGCCTTCAGAACGTCTTTTTCTCCCCGCGGCACATCATGTCCCCGGTAGAAGTCCAGCAACCGGAGTTTATTAAAGCCTCCCCGCGTTTCTCCTCCTGCTATAAGCTCTGCAGTTCTCGCCCGATAAATACGAGCTCATCAAGGAAGCTGCGAGGCGCGCGCTTCGTACGGAGCCAGCAGCGCCAAATGCCTCACAATATGCCACGCTGCCCGCATTGCACCGTTTACAGCAGAGCATGAATACGATGGTCGCTGCTTTCTGTCTTTGTAATAAAACGCCTCATCTGTTAATACAAAAGTATCTTTATGTAAACTCACTGTGTAGTTTTTAATCATCAGTACATAAACAATAATGTTGAAATAAACATACAACAAATAAACATGAAGATGAAAAGAAAGAAGTACTTTTTTTTTATCTTTTCTGGCCCGCAATCTACACTTATGTCTTTGAAAATCGATCGCGATCGACGTAATGAGCACCCTTGATATAATATATATGCATAATATATATAATGATGTCAAAACGGGTTGTGGCTCCGGGTGCTTTTTTTCCATTAGGGGCGGTCCCAAATGGCTCTTTGAGTAAAAAAGGTTGCCGACCCCTGATCTAGACGCACTTCTCGGTTTTGTCTTGTTTTATTTTCCAACTTTTTGAGAGGTTAAGACATGACAGTAGATGCTTGGCAGCCAATGCGTGATGGTGTGGTGTCTGGTAACGTGTAGTGAAAAACCTGAATAAAAACCCAATGTTTAATAAATTTACAAGAATAAATGTGGAACCTTAATAACTTACCAAAAGATAAATTCATGGCTAAGTGGTTAACTCAACAACTTAAACCATTAATTTATCCAAAGATAACTTCATAACTATGAATATTCAGTGACAATGTAGTAATAAATAAACATTAATCTTCAAATCTGTCTTTTTCCATTCGGGGTCACAGGGTTGCCGGAGCCTATCCCGGCCACTTGCGGGCGAAGGCAGGAGACACCCTGGACAGGTCGCCAGTCTGTTGCAGGGCCACAATCACGCACACATGTACACTCAAATTCACACATATGGGCAATTTAGAGTAACCAATTGACCTTTGAAGCATGTTTTTGGACAGTGGGATAAGTAAACATATTTTTTCAAACAGCAGTGTTCTTATAACTTGCAATTATTACAATAAATAATATAAAGGCTAAAAAAACATTTACGATGACATGGCAGCTGACGCGGAACTCTTACCAGCTGCCTCTGTGATTTTGATGCTTTTGAAAAGGGTTATTCCTCTTTCATGATCATAAGTTTACTGATCTCTTGGCAAGCACTGTCTGATCTGGGGCTACGGATGCACCACATCCAAACCACATCCAAATGTGCACAGCTGGAATCTTAATTTGCACCGTGCCCACTACCGACCTCATTTCCCTTTTTTCCCTCACTTCTATTTTTATTTTCTCACTTAAATTCATTGTCTCTTAATTTTATTTTCTTGAATTATTTTTTTAAGTTAGATTTTTATTAGATATTTGGGGAGCGTGTGCAGGGAGCGAGAGCACGCAGTGGAAGTGTGTTAAGGGTTGCGTGTTCTTGTTTGATTCACAGAGAGAAGGGAAACTGTAATAAAAGAAGGTTTGCCCCAGAAGAAAGGGGAATGATTCTTTATTAACCCGTTCTGGGGGCTCTAAGGGTCTGAATGGAGAACTGAACCCTGAGGGAAGATCCGCCTTCAGCGGGGAGGATCTCCCCTGCATTTTCTGACCACCATCAGAAAGAAAAAAAGTAATCGCAGGAAAGGTTCATCACATGATATATTTACAAAGAAAGACGATACACAGAGTTTTCAAAGTTTTAATAATATAACTGAGCTTTTCTTTCCAAACAGTGCCTGTGACCTGGCAGTAACACGGCAGCAATAGGGTAGTAAGAGCACTAACAGGGCTGGTTAAAAAAACATACCGGTAAAAGTCACTGAGAGAGAGAGAAAAAAAAGTCACTAAGAGCAGCAGTAACTTGACAAGATCCGGTTTTCCATCTCACGGACGGCCATCCCGACCATCACAGAACAACCAGTTAAGAGTTTGGGGAAGTTTTTCTACTCAAGCCTAAAAGATGCTGCTGCCATCCAGAAGTCCAACAAAGAACTTGGAGTATGGCTCACTAAGGTAGACAAGTCTGGTCTGCCGGGTAGATTTAAAGCTTGGATCTATCAGCATCCCATCCTGCCTAGAGTCTTGTGGCCCTTGCTGGTCTATGCAGTCCCAATGACAACAGTAGAGTCCCTAGAAAAGAAGATCAGTGGCTTTCTTCGGAGGTGGCTGGGCCTTCCACGGTGTCTTACCAGCTCGGCGTTGTATGGGACAAGTAATGCCCTGCAATTGCCCTTCAGTGGCCTCACAGAAGAATTTATGGTGGTACGCACCAGGGAAGTCCTACATTATAGAGACTCCAGAGATGGCAAGGTGTCAGCAGCGGGCATTGAAGTGAGGACAGGAAGAAAATGGAAGGCTGGAAAAGCAGTGGAGGAGGCAGAGTCACGTCTGAGACAAAAGGCACTGGTGGGCACCGTGGCAACAGGCAGAGCGGGCTTGGGCTACCTCCCAAAGTCTGTGGTCAGCCAGGCCCATGGCAAGGAAAGACACCGTCTACTCCAGGAAGAGGTCAGAGCAGGTGTGGAGGAAGAGCGAGCGAGCAGGTTGATGGGTCTTCGGCAGCAGGGAGCATGGACTAGGTGGGAGAGTACACTGCAGCGCAGGATTAGCTGGGCAGACATCTTGCAGGCAGACTTCCATCGGGTCCGTTTCCTGGTACAAGCTGTCTATGATGTCCTGCCAAGCCCAGCAAACCTCCATGTCTGGGGAAAGAGTGAAATGCCATCCTGCCTCCTTTGCTCTGGGAGGGGCTCATTAGAACATCTCCTTAGCAGCTCCCCAAGGGCTCTGGCTGATGGTCGCTACCGCTGGCGCCATGACCAGGTGCTTAAAGCACTTGCTGAGAGTTTAGCCTCAGCCATAAAAGCCAGCAAAAACCAGCGCGCTCCAAAGAAGGCAGTACCCTTCATCAAAGCTGGGGAGAAACCTCAGGTGCGAAAACAATTACCGACAGGCCTTCTCCACAAAGCCTTGGACTGGCAGCTGCAGGTTGACCTAGAAAAACAGCTAAGGCTCCCTCAGCACATTGTGAGAACAAATCTCCGCCCAGATATGTTATTAATCTCTGAGACTTCAAAACATCTGATCATGCTGGAACTCACGGTGCCCTGGGAAGAGCGTATGGAGGAAGCAAACGAGAGGAAATGCGCTAAGTACCAGGAACTGGTTCAGGGGTGCAGGGAAAGAGGCTGGAAAACATTCTATGAGCCTGTAGAAGTTGGCTGTAGAGGCTTTGCGGGACGTTCCCTTTGTAAAGTCTTCTGCCGTTTAGGCATCACAGGGGCGGCCAAAAAGGGGGCCATTCAATCTGTGTGCGAAGCCGCAGAGAAGGCCACGAGGTGGCTGTGGATGAATAGGGCTGATCCGTGGTCTGCTGCTGGGACGCAAGTCGGGGGTCTGATCAACCCCGGCTGGGTCGCCTGGGTGAGGGTGTATGATGTTTTGAGACCCGAAACACCCGATGACCTCAGGATACATCATGCGTCCCAGTGCATCCATGAGATGTTTCATGTACAAGCTAGGAGCGCGCGTGCCGTAAGTTTTCCTCCACAACAGTGACACACAGTAACACAACAATAACAGGGCTGGTTTAAAAAAACATAAATGTAAAAATCACTGAGAGCTTTCTTCATCTTCCTCCTGTGCACTGAAACCATGGAAGTCTTCCTCCTCAGTGTCGGATTGGAACAGTGTCAGATATTCTTCGCCACACTCTCTCCGTAGCCGCGGTTACATGGGCAGAATATCTTGATCGGATCAATGGTCGAGTTAAAATTCACCCGTGCACATGGGCACAGAAAACCTTTTTCCGATTAGAACAAACGTTCCCATGGCTCACACTTTCGTTCGGAATGAATAATTTGGGCATGCGCAGTAGTGTAAAATCACCCGGATGCGGAAATAGGTCCCGTTGTAAACAAACCGCTTCCACACGCAGCAGCTCGGTAACATACGAGACGATCTTCCAAACGTGCTTTTATTAATGTTATGAATATTATGAAGTGCCTGTTGGCTCATCGTTATATTTAATCTGTGTGGTCAGTGCTTTTTTGTGGAAGAATTAAGATGGACGAAAGCTTAGGACAGGCTAACACGGGCTAACATCATTAGCCTGATGGATGGACACAAAATCCAGGACCGTGCGAGAAACGCAGCAATCTGCAGCTTTCTAAGGACTGAGCGACATTTATTTTTGCTCTGAAAAGTTCACACAGACCGCCGCAAAGCCACTCTGTGAGCTAGCGGCCCGAGCTCTGTTCGAACACGGTTCTGTCCTGCAGCAGCTAACCCAGAGCAGCGGGACGGCTCGCAGTCAGAATTCTCCCACACATAACAAAACAACAAAACGCACACGTAAAAAAGCCCCCCCCAGACACAAAATTATTAATCCAGCTGCTCTGCTCACTCGGGTGCCAGTGGACCGAGTGAGCGTCGGGGGGCACGAAGCGCTCCTCCTCCGAATCTCCCCCGTGAGGGGTGAAAGAGAGGGGAGAGCCAGCAGGGTGAGAGTGGCGCGGCGCTTTTCACGGGGCGTCCGCAGAGCTGGTCGGACGCGCATGCGCTCCAAAGCTTTCTCTCAGCGAAACACCGTCTATGCATGACGTAACCCAGAGCAGCAGTGACACACGATCGGAATGACCGTTTACATGCTCCACGATCGGATAAACGATCGGTATAACCCACCTATCTCGATCGGAAAGAAATTCTGATCCGAATGAGTCTGATCGGGGCAGAGTATTCCGAACGGCGTGTTTACATGACACATTTTCTTTCCGATCAGGCGTTCATTCCGATTACTTTTGCCCATGTAAACACGGCTAGTGTCTCCTTCGTTGTCGCTGAGGAAAATTCTCTCCTGAGCTTGCGCTGCCCTCTCTGTCACGCAGCAGACCGGCTTTTGAAACCTGTTGGTGATGGTGGATTTTTTCACACTGGTTTTAACGATTGCGTTTAACTTGAAAGCTGCGTCATATGCATTTCTTCTTGCATTTTCCATGATAAGGGCCTTTTCGTGCTATTCATTTACAAAGCGGGAATTTAAATTAAACTTGCGTTCTCCTCGACACATATACCGTATTCCCCCTGTATCACTCTTACCCTTTCTGCTCGAGCGACCCTAGCGGTCGTTAGAAAAAATAAAATAAATAATGCATAAATTAGCTGCATAATTAAATAAGCCGCAGGGTTGAAAGCATGTGACAAAGAAAAAAGCTATCAAAAAATTATTTGTTTGCATTTCTTATTGCTTTAGTTAAGTAATGATCACAATCTGTTTAGTTTTTTTTAACTGACCTTTTAGTTTTTTAAATAAAGACCTCTACCAAACGGTTGAGATGTCCTTTAATGGTAATAGTTCAAAATATCATACAGATACAATAAATATCTGACATAATCATGTAAACCAATTTATTTAGACATTATTAACACTCAGTATTAAGGGTATTAGTCTCCATTTTTTTATCATGCCTTAAACATTTAACTTTTTTAAAACAAAGCAAATTTTGACATATTTCCTGGAAGTTGTTTGACACTACAACGATTTTGGATATTGACTCACTTTTGATGGTATTTCATAAAGCATTCTTGGTTTGAAATGAGACACAGAAAAACATATTTCTGACATTATGACCTCTTTGGACCGGGGTTTCATCGTCCCAGCTTGTCAGAATGAAGAGGCGCTGTACCATGTTGTCGTAGTGCACACTGTGGTTTTGGCCGTGAGGGTCTTGGTGTGTGGCCTTTCCACATCTGTGGTAGAGAGCTCAATGATGGTCAGCCAACTTTGGTTGCTTGCCTAGTGGTCTTATTGTGATGTTAAACTGTGTGCAACAGCCAGGCGGAACCTTTTGAGTAACACTGGCTTTTGCTTCAGTAGGTCCCTCTTGTAGACCAGCCAGGAATTAGTGACACACAAGTCAATGATGTATCCAAACAGGGGACTGTACCGTCATCTAGATTTAGCTGTACATGTCTTACACAGGTGCACCAGGATATCAGAGAGATCTACTAGGCAGGGATCAGTGATGGGCATGGGATGAACTCTTTTGACTCTTTACTCCACCGCCTGACTGTTGAAAGAGGCATGATCCCAAAGGCATTGCTCAGCAGGTTGAATCATTTGCTGTCAAATTTTGTAAAATTGGTCTGCACTCTCGTTGATGTGCTACTTATCACAAAAATCTACATATCTGTGCCAGTTGTCCGCCTGCGATGGGAAGGTGAAAGCACCCACATATAGAAGAATTGCTAAGAAATCCTCAATTTCTTCAGAACTTGTCTTTATAGGATCTCCCAACATCTGAGCAGATTAAAGATTTGTATGATAAGCAATATGCTCAATCATTTCATCAGTTAAAAGCATTTTGAAGTATTGGAAGGGTCTGTGTACATCCTCAGGAGGCTCAAATCTTGAATTTGGAACCTTGAATTCCTCAATGTCCTCATGCTTCCATATTCTTCTTGTGGTTCTGTTTGGGTTAAAGGGGGATATTGAGTCAGGATAATAGCCTGTCTTATCCAACAAAATTGGAGGAGATAGGCTATTCTTGGTGGGGTAGAATGGCGCGTGTTTGCTTTTTCAGTTCTTCTTATGAGGTGGCAGTGTAGAGGATCTGCTTGTTGAAAAAGATTCTTCTTCATCCAGGGATTCAAAAGAACTGTCACCAATGCCATTTGCATGTGTGGATTGATAATCAGGATCTTCTGTTGGGTCATCATCACTGTCATACAGATCTGCTTCTGAGTCATGTGGGTTTTGTCGTGGTCTTTCACTGTATAATGTTTTAGTGTCTATCTAGTAGTTGTAAAGCAAAAGATAATGATAGAAAACTTTTGTAAATGTTGCTAATATTATTATTGCAGCTTTTTTTGTTTAGTTTTATGTGAATTGGCGGTAATAATCTTGATTTTTCATTTATTTACACACCAGCTGATATAAACTCAAAAATAGACAAAACTACACAGTGGTATGTATTTTAAATTATTATTTATGATCTGTTAATGATTATTTCTTTAGTATTGGATGATTTAGAAGGTTGTTTTAACTGATTTTATGACAAACAGTCCCTTTATTTAACATTGGCTTGATTTTGCTTAAGCATGTTTTAAAAAAAATATTTTAAATATAAAATATTACAAACAGAAATTTGTTTATTTTGTTTATCTAGGAACATATTCCTGTTCATTAAAGCCTTTACTAGTAATGCCCAGTAAAAAAATATTCTTACCTTTCAAATTTTAATAAAAAGGAAGAAATAGTGTATGATCATTTTCAAGTTCTGATTTGCTTGTCAGTCAAAGAGGTTGGGCAAGTAACCACTGACTGAGACAGTGCCATCTGTTGGTTTTCTTTAGCTTCTACCAATTGGTTGAGATGGCTAAATCAGTTTGAGTTAAGTTAGAAACTTCTCTAATAAAAATATGGTGACTGAAAGTTTGCTCAACCATTTGGTTGAGCAGGCTGTTTAAAGGGTTAAAATCCAGAAATTACGATACCTAAAATCTCTTGAAACATCAGTTTCACCCAGTTTGACCTAACAGTCCATACGAGTCTGCTGTAACCTCCTTACATGTTCTTCTTTCTGACCTTTGATTATTTCAGAAAGCAGGGGAGCAGGAGCCAGCTGAAGAGGAGGAGGGGATGAAGCACATGGATCCTCTGCATCAGCTAATCCAGCTCTTCAGCCGGACAGCGCTCACAGAGAAATGGTGGGTTCCTTCAGATGTACGAGTGTCTGCTTCATATGGTTTTCAATTTTAAAATCCCTGCATGCCCCCCCCATATGCTTCAGGATTGATTTTAAGATACTTTTAACCGGTTTTAAATGTCTTAACGGTCATTTGAGGACAGCATAGTGGCTGTCCTCAAAGGGCCAGATGTAACTTATACATGTAACTAAATGTAATGAAAAATAAATGTAACTACTCCTTAATGTTAAATAACTCATTGTTTATTTATTATAACTTTTTAAAGTGACAATTACAGTTGCATAAAAACATGTTTGCTTGTTACTTTAGCATAAATCCTTTTACGTTTGATTCTGTCAGGTTAGGTTATATGGACAGTCCTAATGTTTAGTTGCCTAATCCGATATTTTAAGTCCAACTCCCCCCTAGATATCAATAAATACACAACAATTTTTATTTTGAAGAAATTAAAAACTCTTATGCTCCTGCGGGTAGAGAGAGGTGTGACGTGTCTGATTTTTTATCACCGCGGTGATGAACCACCAGGGGGGCGCGGTGTCGCGGATAATCGCAGCCCCCCCTCCAAAAAAAAAAACACAAAATCCCCCGGCAGCCGCATCAGAAATAAATCCAATTATAACATAGTATTCTTTATTAACAAATAACAGTGACAACTAACTACTACCTATTTAACTAATGAACTAACTATATAGGTGTCGCAGATTGACAGTGACTGTGTGAGCGCGCTGCGTCGTGTGTAGGACTGGGAGGAGGGAGCATGTACACGCGTGTTGGGGGTGCGTGTTGATTCTTCTGCAGCGGACCGCTCTCTAGCTGCACGCGAGGCTTCACCTGTGCTCTCTGGTACAGAAATCTTCTCAGAATATTATATATTGCCCAGTTACAAACAGACTGCAGACACTTTGCCACCTTTCTGGTAACCATGAAGCCTGACACCCATGAAGAACGTGGGGCAGGAGGCTCCGCCTTTGTTTATACAGACACGTAACGTTGCGCTGCACAAAATAGTTCCCAAACAAAACATGTAGTGATATTCATCTAAATCTAACAGCGCGCGTTCATGTTTTGTGTTACAGAGTGACTGAGAAAGGTAATAACCCCCCAACACAAAATCCTCCAGCAGGCGGCCGTGTTGCGCACTTAAGAACGCATGCAGCTTGTAACGGAAATGAATACAAATGGAAATTAATAATTAGAACGTAGTAAATTTGTTGTATTTTCCACGAGACGGAAATTTCTGTTGTAGAATGAGGATGTGTGCTTCTGAAAGCGCGCGCCTGTGTGTGTAAGGGAGCCGCGTGCCACGTGCAGCAATGGCAGTGAGAGCGCGCGCCAAGGAGAGACGGTGACAGGAGCGGTGGGAGAGAAGGAGAGTATGAATGAAAGAGGAAAGTCTGAACATAGGACTAGCAGAAAAAGTAAATTATCAGCAAAGATGAACGTGTTTAATGTGTTTATTATAGTTCCAATCACGCACCATATGCTGAACTTTCAACAAAAAAAAAAAAGGGCGGTGATGAGGTCATTATTACAGCACTATTCACATAAAATGATATGGCGGGCCACATTTCGCCCGCGGGCCTTGAGTTTAAAAAATGTGTGCTAAACCATGCTGGGTTTCAAGAGGCTCAGGCTGCCGCTGCTTCTTTGGGAGAGGTCTTGGTGTGGGGGTGACAGGTCATTCTTTTTTTTTTTTTTTACATTCCATCATTCACATAAGTTGAACATAAAAACTCACCTGAGCATAGGTATCAGCTCACCGTTGGACAAATAGTATGCATGAGGAACAGTAGAAAGAAAAAGCCAAAAACACTATTAAAACTATTAAATAATTCCACGAACCTCATTTAAACACCAGCTTTAACACCTTATGTAAAGATTAAATAAAAGAAAATGTCAAACACAGGTGGACAGGAAAAACAGGGGCACACGAGCGTGAGAATCATTCAGCAGCTGGAAGCTGGGCACGCATCCCAGGCACCAAAAATAGATTTTTCCCATACTCCGTTGAACTCACCACTGGACTGATTTAGCACCCAGGTAACAGTAATTTAACCAAAAAGATCTGGTAATTTTTCAAAATAGAATATCTTTAAAATTAAAAGATAACGTGAATGTCAGTGGTAGTGTGTGTCCATGTAGACTTGTGTGTGAACACTTTTGGAGCCAACAGATGTGTTTGTAACGTTTGAGTTTGTGTGTGTGGACAGGCCCCGCCCATTTTAGATTTTTCATGCATCTTAACCTGTCAGTTGTGATTATAAAGCTCCAGCAAGTTGTTGCTTTCTGACGCTTCATGATCTTACCCTCGCTACTATAATCACCCTTCTACCCCCCCCCCCCTTATCTGTCAACTCTCTCACTTCTTTCCTCCTTTTCTTTTCCGTCCGGTCCAACAAAAAATATTTACAAATATAATTAACATGAATGAAGTTTAGCTGAAATTACAAAAGGGGTTTATTTAAATTTACATCTGGTGTATCATAAGATTCATAACCCCCTACTGTAACAGTAAAATATGTCCAACACAAAAGGCTTTCAGTTCTCATCTGTTTGCTTAGTTGTTGGACAGGACAAGTTGAAATAAACAAATCTGGCAGCACTGCTGGTAGACGCGCTTCCTTGTTTGGCTCATCTGTGACACACCGACACAGTGGCTGTATCGGTTACATGACTTCTCCTGAAGTGATAAACCCACCAACACAGGGTTTCACTTAATGAGCTTGACACGTGAGTCGACACGTCAGTGTTGCCAGACTCATCACTATGATGCAGGCAAGCACCCCACCTAGGCGCAGCCCCAAGCAGTCGGGGCACCGGTGACCCCAGCCACACCCAGAGGATGAGATATCCCCACCCAGACCAGGGACCAAAGCCCACACCCCATGCCACACACCCCCAACCCTGTGACCCCAGGGGCACAATCCTGCCTGGGATGGGGAAAAGTTATGCCCTTATTTTTAACCTGTTATAGGAAATATCCTCACGTAGTGGTTTAATCTGATTAACTCCTACGATAGATGCTGTGAACACGAGTTTATCTAAGATTCATTATTCATCCCAAAGTTCTATTAAGTTAACTGCTTCCAGCTCCACTCTGGTCAGTCTGCATGTTTGCAGCAGTTTAAAAGAATCAACAGCTATATTGTTTTGCTGTTCTCTGCCATAAGTTGTTCAATCAGCTTCTGCAGTGGATCATTCATATATTTTTGTTTGCAGTAAACTAGACGAAGACAATCTCTACATCGCCTACGCTGACATCATGGCTAAGGTACAAACAGTAGAAATCCTTTACAAATCTGTTTTGAAACTCATAAACTTTTGTTGTTTCTGTAAATCTGTATTGATCTTTTCCCCTTTTTCAATTTGTATTCTTCATCCAGAGTTGCCATGACGAGGAGGAAGAAGATGGGGAAGTCAAGAGTTTTGAAGTAGATGATCCTCTCTGTGTTTCAGTCTTTTTGCCAAGCTAAGCTGCAGGCTCGTGGATCAGTGCTAATGGGGCAGTGTGTCCTTTCAAAACTAGGAAAAGGAGATGGAGAAGCAGAAGCTGTTGTACCAGCAGGCACGACTGCATGACCGCGGAGCAGCAGAGATGGTGCTTCAGACCATCAGCGCTAGTAAAGGTGAGCCCTGTTGTTTGCACGGACCCTCAGTACAGATGCAGCATCCAGGAGGAGCAGCCATGTAAACCTGCTAAAATTAGTATGAAATTATATCTGACATTTAAAAAGTGTTTCCTTTTTTAACAACTCTCCTACAATTTAACACACAGCAGGAAAAACAATCAGAAAATCAGGTCCATACCTTGTCTTAATTATCATAGGTTTGTATATAAAAAGAGGGTTGGGTTGTTTGCTTTTAAACTAATTATTTGCTTCTTTTGTATGTGAAGGGGAAATGGGACCTATGGTGGCATCTACTCTCAAACTGGGCATTGCTATTCTCAATGGAGGAAACTCCAAAGTGCAGCAGGTAATATTCAATCAATTTTTTAGATTAGCATTTGCATGCACATAGACAGGGACACAGGCATTAAGTTCATTTTCTTTAGTTTTCTTTTCTATTAAATACTTTCTTTCAGCATTTATAACCATAGTGTTTTGTCCCTCTATAGATCAGGACTTATGTCCCACATAAGAAGGTTTCACTCAGGGGTGTCAAACTCATTTTGGTTCGGGGGCCACGTTCAACTCGTCTGATCCCAAGGGGGCTGGAGTAACTTAAAAGCAAAAACTGCTGTTTTTTTTACTCACTTGGAAAACATGCCTCAACCAACATGGTAGCCTAATCACTTAGAATAGAAGAATAGAATAGAATAGAATGGCTTTATTGTCATTGTGCATAGTACAATGAGATTTAAGCATCACCACCAGTGCAAGAACAGTAAGGGAGGGAAAGGTAGTAAATAAAACATTGTAATATAATAAAATCAAAAAAGCAAACAAACAGTATATACAAGTGTGCAATATAAGCTGTAGACTGTATTGAAGAGTGCCGAGATAATTGTGCAAAAATTGCGTATGAAAAAACTGTGCGTAGACATGTCAAAGTGCAGAAGTGGCAATGAGGTAGATAGTTGGAGTAAACAGGAATGTTTTTATTTTATTTTTTATTTTTTCATCTGTGCATTTGGGAATTGAGGATTGTTATTGCCTTTGGAAAGAAGCTGTTTTTTAGTCTGTTCGTTTTGCTTCTGTAGCGCCTCCCAGAGGGCATCAGGTTGAACAGGTCTGAGCCGGGGTGTGAACTGTCCTTAATGATGTTCTGAGCCCTAGTGAGACAGCGCGCGGAGTAGATGTCCGTCAGGGTGGGGAGAGGGCACCCAATGATTTTCTGAGCCGTCTCTAAGACTATCTGCAGTCTCTTTTTATCCGCGGCCGTGCAGCTGCCGAACCAAACAGTTATGCAGTATGTGAGCAGGCTCTGGATGAATGACTGGTAGAAGGTCAGCAGCAGGTTGGTGCTAATTTTGTTCTTCCTGAGGACCCTCAGGAAGTGCAGACTCTGCTGAGCCTTCTTGATGATGGCAGTGGTGTTGGCTGTCCAGGAAAGGTCTGCAGAGATGGTGATGCCGAGGAACTTGAAGGTGTGGACCCTCTCCACATGCTCCCCATTAATAAGGAGGGGGGGCTGGGTCCGCACCATGTTTCCTGAAGTCGACTATGATCTCCCTGGTTTTGTTGGTGTTAAGGGTGAGATTGTTCTCTGAGGACCAGGTTGTCAACTTCAGGACCTGCTCTCTGTAGGCAGACTCCTCCCCCCTGGGAATGAGTCCGACCACCGTGGTGTCGTCGGCAAACTTGATGATGCAGTTGTTGTTGTGGGCCGGACTGCAGTCATAAGTGTAGAGGCAGTACAGCAGGGGGCTTAGCACACAGCCCTGTGGGGCCCCAATGTTCAGTGTGCGGGAGGAGGAGTGGTGGGGGCCAAGTCTCACAGTTTGTGTTCGGTTTGTGAGGAAGTTGTTAATCCAGTTGCATATGAGGGGTGGGAGGCCGAGAGTGAGCAGTTTATTGCAGAGTCTGTCCGGGATTATTGTGTTGAAAGCAGAACTGTAATCCACAAAGAGCATCCGGATGTAGCTCTGCTGCTGCTCCAGGTGTTTCAGTGCGGAGTGGAGAGCCACGGCTACGGCGTCCTCTGTGGATCTGTTCTTGCGGTATGCGAACTGGTGGGTGTCCAAGTCAGTGGGGAGGTGGTCTCTGATGTGCTGGAGCATCAGCCTTTCAAAGCACTTCATTATGACTGGTGTGAGGGCCACTGGGCGATAGTCATTGAGGCTGGTGGTAGGAGATGTTTTTGGCATTGGTTTTTGGTTGCTGTTTTCAGGCAGGATGGTATTACTGCCTGGGCCAGGGAGAGGTTGAAGATCTTTGTGAAGGTGGGGGCGAGCTGATGGGCGCACGCCCTGAGCACTTTGCCTGGAACTCCGTCGGGGCCAGCAGCCTTCTTGGGGTTCACTGCTAAGAGCACCCGTCTGACGTCGTGCTCCTGTACAGTGAGTGGGGTGTGCTGGGACCGGTGGGGGTTGGGGGTGGGTCTGGCGTGGTGGGGTGGTGTTGGACTGTTTCATGGCGAGCAAAGAAGCAGTTAAGCTCCTCTGCCTGTGTAGCATCTGGAGCTGCTGTGGACACCAGGTTGTGATGGTCTTTGTGGTGGGCCTGGATCGGCGTATGAGGGGGGTGTAGGCCGGGAAAAGCAGAAGGGAAAGGTGGTCTGACTGCCCGAGGTGGGGGAGGGGGGAGGCTCTGTATGCATGCTTGATGTTAGTGTAAACATGATCCAGAGTGTTCTCCCCCCTTGTAGAACACTTCACATGCTGGTAGAACTTCGGGAGAACAGTCTTTAAGTTGGCCTTATTAAAGTCTCCTGCCACAATGTGAACGCCGTCGGGGTGTTATTATTACACCCCGACGGCGTGAATGAATTACACATTCATTCACAGAGGCCAACGGATCTCAAATAAAATGCATTTCACTTAAAAAAAAAAATGGGTTTATTCAATTTTATTCAGACTGAATATTTTACATCTGACACTGAAGCAATCCCAATAATAAATGCAAGATAAGATACGGAAAAATAATGAAACATCTGCCTTAAATGTAAATGTGCAAATCTATGAAAAATTAAACTAGCTAAACTTGCAAACATTTGTGAATATAAGAATTTGGAGTTAACATTTCGTTCTCTCCTGAAACTTCATCCAACCATCAGTATTAGGATTCAAATCCTGTGCTGAAACACATTTACTGTCACTCAACTGAGCAAAACACTATGAAATGTCCAAGAGTCTTTTCCTGGTTGCTGCCTGAATTTTGTGGCAACACCTGCCTTCTTTCTGACCTTTAATGGGGCGCCATCAGTGACCAGACTGACATCACATGACCAGTTCAGTCAGAGATCGTCAAGCACAGTAACTAGAGAGCTGACTATATCATCAGCTGTTGTTGTGTCCATCAACTCAAGAAACGCTGCTGTGATGGTCTCTTCAACACCTTTAATAAATATGCACAGCTGTATATATCTGTGATGTCTGTGCTTTCACCAATAAGTATAAGTTTTGTACGTAGAGCTAAAGAAATGTACTTAAAAACTTGCGTAGCGGTATTTGACTGCGAGACTTTTGAACAAGGAAGCCAGAAACGTGCATTCATGCATTTGTGGATTTATGAAAGTTTACATAGACTTTTCATTCGAAATGGTCAGTTGTACACTCATTGCTGACGTGGGGGTAAAAGTAGCATAAGAGTCGCCAAAGCAAACCTTAGCTTTTTTCACACCCTTACCAATCATAAATAACATTCCAAACTTCCAAATGCTGATTTAAATTTCAGACACCAAATATGTCCCCTAAAACATAAAGTTCAATGTTCATTCTGACTCTAATGGTCATGGGTGGTCATAGTCAGAATGTAATCCAAATTTAGTTTTTGCTTTAGTTTTTACTGCATTTTAATGTTTCTCTAATTGTTCATTTTCTGTGCTTGTCTGACAGAAAATGTTGGATTATTTGAAAGACAAGAAGGACGTGGGTTTCTTTCAAAGTCTGGCGGGTTTAATGCAGTCGTGCAGGTAACTTCTCAAACGGCTTCCATCTGTGGCTATAAGGAGGAGAACTGAAGGAGATTTTAAGTGACTTTTGAGGATGGAGTTTAGATTATGTGGACTTGGACTTTGTTGGCATGGCAGGTTCATAACAGCTTTCTTCACTTTCAGTGTTCTGGACCTGAATGCGTTTGAGCGGCAGAACAAAGCAGAGGGTTTGGGGATGGTGACAGAGGAAGGATCAGGTAAGTCATGCCATTTTTCAGGCAATGTTTTATACAATTGAACTGATATTAAGGGACTTTAAATGCCATGTCAAGACATTAGAAGAAAAAACAGCAAAAAGGTTTTGCCAAATCAGATTTTCATGACACGATTCATTGCAGTCTTGTTTAGAAAAATGTTTAAATTGAACTTAAAAAGCTGTTTAGTGAGGAGGCTCAATACTCCAGTCTGAAGCTGTTAATGGTTTTCTAATAGTAACATTAGAATGTAAAGAAAGCATTGACTCTGTTAGACCTGCACGTCTATGCAAAGTATTTCTATTACCGTATACTGGACTCTTGGCCCAAAGCATCACATGCAGATGAAATCAGCTTGTTATGAAGTTTGAACTTAACTCCACAATAATGGAAGAAACCATTTCAAATCTGCACTAAACTGTAGATTAGTCACATGCTGTTGTACGTTTGTTCCACCTGTTTGTCCACCTGTCGCTCACCTGTCCATCATGTGTTCCAATAAATAATGACATCAGTTGGTTAACCGTGAATGCAAGAGAGCACTTTGATACTGGACAATATGACAATTTTGAAATCATAAGAATAGAAACTCTGAAAGCATTTGAGTCTAAGGAAACTTAAATTCATATGTTTACTAACCTTGGTGTACTGTATTTTCTGCATTGTAGGGCACACCGGTTTATAAGGCGCACTATCAATGAGTTATCTATTTTCAAACTTATGTCATATATAAAGCGCGCCGAACTATAAGGCGGATTAAGCAAGACAAAAGAGTCCGAGATAAGGTCGTCAGTCAGTCAAACTTTATTAACTGCATTCAAAATAAGTCTAGAAGAGGGGTGAATCATATGGGTAGATTGTGGGCCATTGAAAATAAAAAACAAAAAAATATGATACGAATATCCTCACTGTGAGGTACACCACTTGATTGATATGCACAATATCGAAATCAACATCCTCTGATACATTTGTCACTGCACATGAATAATAAACTACACTGAGCACACATTATGCCTGCCATCGGAGAGCCCCTGCTAGTCTTCAGCGTGCCAGATCCCCAGCGGAGGACCACTCCGACCCGCTGGAGAGTTTATGGAGGCCCAGGCTGGCCCATGTGCATCCTTAATCATAAGCGAGACCGCTTTGGTGCTTCTTCTCTGGTTTCTTCCGTATTTCATTAGAAGTGTTTGACATTTGTCTCATGAAAATGTTGGGAATATTTTACATCTTACAGAAAAAACATTTACAACAGATTGTAAACAGACACTATGCAGATGCCCACTGAGGTGTGGTGACCCAGTTCCCCCAGTCTGTTGTACACTTTTAAATGAAGATTGGTGGAAAAGTGTAGCATGTAGCTATGGTGTCCTTCATGGAACCATGTGCTTTAAAAGGAGAATTCCTCAAAATTGTACACCTTCTGCAAAATGACATAAATAGCAGAGTTTTTGGAAGTCAATATTCTTTTTTGTGACATAAATCCAGATGATTTTTTAATACATTGGCTTGCCTTACTGTAATCTTTCTGTCAGTATCACCTATGCACAGCCCACTCCCTCTATCAGTTTGTGTTGCTCACAGATTTGTCTCCCCTTGTTGGAACATGGTTCTGGTTTGCCTATTTTACCATATTATAATTCTTTGAAGCTCTTTGCTCTGATTTTATCATGTGGAAATCCAGAGTTACCCGTTGATTACGTCACCATGACAATGAATTCCTAAACCTGTAAATGTATCTCTTAGAAGTTTTAGACATAGATTTGTTTCTAACTATTAAATAGAAGTAATAAATAAAAAATGAAAAATGTTACAAGTGCAGCAATCCTTTATGACCTGTATACATTAGAACTACACCCCTCCCACACACACATTCCCCCATTATACTGCAAAAATGCTTCAAAGGCTTAAAATGCGCCCCACTGTTGACATGCCACTTGGTCAGTCACATATGTGACATTTTCAGGCTGAAATCTGCACTCCCTCCCCCCTCCATGTTGTCTGCTCCTTGTGACAAAAAATTCTGACAAAGCTGACCATGATGACTCTCACAGAACCCTACTGGATGCAGTTGGTGAGTTGTAGGCCACAAATCAGGCGGCCATCTGCACCGTGGCCATTCTACCAGATCAAATCTGTGTCATATCTATATCAGGTCATCTGTGCAGCAGCTATGTGAGGTTTAAATTATATGTTGTCAGAAAAATTGTCAGTGTCCAGCCTGGAGGGTTTTAGCTTAAATTCTGTCATCCTGTCTGTAGATGATCCAACACAATATAAAGTGTCAGAGTTGATGGGAGGCTGGTGTTTCCTGAATTCTCGTCTAGGTTTTTTTCTTCCTGATCAGTGCTTGTTTGACGACACTCCTCCCCTAAAATTTGGTTTGTTTATTTTCACTTATTTGACTAAATTCATTAATCCGGAAAGTTGTTTGACAGCTAAGCGTGTTTTTTTACGCTAAACCTTTCATCTCTGCTCTCGTTATGTTCTTTCCTGCCTGTTTATGAGAATTAAACAGTGAGTGTGATGTCACTCATAGAAAATGGTTTATTTCTGGCTCTAATAAACAATTCATTCGTCATATTTTCACTATACAGTTGCTGCCATGTTGGAGCCAGATGTTGTAAGTAAGCAGCGATTGGTCGTAGTCAATCTGAGTAAACAATCCTATAGCAACCACCTTTGTCAGTCAGTAATGAGCTTGTTGGAAGTCCTCCATTGGCTGTATCTGAGAACTGGGCTAATCAGGATTTCTCTTTTGAAATGTAATGGCTTTCCAGCAGATAAAGAATAAACGTTGCACAGCTTGAAATCATAATTTATTCAAATTAGCAACTCTGCACTTGCATCCCCACTTTCTCCCCCTCTCTTTTTTAATGCCCCCCCCCACACACACACACACACACACTCTCCCCTTTAATAAAGAGACTGATATATATATATATATATATATGTATATGTATATGTATATGTATATGTATATATGTATATGTATATTTACATGTATATGTATGCATATATATGCATATACACACATATATGACTACATATACACACACACACACACACAACGGACACACACACACACACACACACACACACACACACACACACACACACACCCACACATACACACACATCCACACACACACACACACACACACACATCCACATACACACATACATACATCCACACATATTATCCACATACACACACATATATACATATACATATTATTATTATTATTATTATTCATATATACATCTATACATATACATACATCTATCCCATATGGTTTCATGTTCCATGATCCCCGCTTGGGGTCACGAGGCACTCAGCCGATCACACCAGCTAACAATCGCACCAGTCCCTTTTGAGGTCCCGTACGGGTGTTGTGGTGGCAAAAACATGGTCCTGGGAAGAGTTCGGTGAGGCCATGGAGAAGGACTATCGGTTGGCCTCGAAGACATTCTGACAAACCGTCCTGAGCCACAGGAGGGACAAGCAGTTCTCTACAGGCACCGTTTTCAGTGCAGGTGGGGAGCTGTTGACTTCGACCAGGAAAACATTGTCGATGCTTGAAGGAAGACTTTGAGGATCTCCTCAATCCCACTGACACGCCTTCTTTTGAGAAGCAGAGAATAATAATAATAATAATAATGGATTGGATGATTCGCGCTTTTTCAAGACACCCAAAGGCCACATTGTGTCCATTATTCATTCACTCCTCATTCATACTTGGTGATGGTAGCTACGGTTGTAGCCACAGCTGCCCTGGGGCAGACTGACAGAGGCGTGGCTGCCATTTCGCTACTACGCCCCTCTGACCATCACCGGATCATTCATACACATTCACACACCAGTGGAGCCACACTGGAGGCAAGGAGGGTGAAGTGTCTGCCCAAGGACACAAATCTACATTTTGGCTGAGGAGCGGGACTCTAAATCCGCCAACCCTCGACATCATTGGGACGCACCATTAACCACCTGGGAGCCACTGTCGCCCCAGAATGAGTGATTTTTGGGGGTGAGGTTGTCTATCACCCGGCTAGTAGCCAATGACATGCAGGACAGGGTCCGGACTGGACGAGCCCGTCCCGAGTATCTCAAGCCCTGGATACTGTGGGGAGTGTTCCTAAGGACTTATTTCTGCAGCATCCTGCGGCTATAGGGAACTGTACCACTGGATTGGCAGACAGGGGTGGTGGTTCCCCTTTTTAAGAAAGGGGACCGGAGGGTGTGTTCCAACTACCGGGGAATCACACTCCTCAGCCTCCCTGCAAAGTCTATGCCAGGAGTAGGAGAGTCCGTCTGATTGAACCTCAGATCCAGGAAAAACAGTGCAGTTTCCGTCCTGGTCGTGGAACAGTGGACCAGCTCTGTTGCAAGGAAGGTGGGACCTAGGACCATCTGTCCCCTACCCCATCCCTGGTGGGGGGTACTGGGCCCTTGGCAACGGTGGCCGTCTCCCCGGGTGCCGGCTTCCTGGGTCTGGCGTGTGCTCTCCCAAGAGGAGCTGACTCCACATTACACATGAGCTGGGGTGTCCGATCCGCAGGCTGGGTTCGGGTCCTGCCCCTGAGCGCTGGACCCCGCCTACCTAACTGTACGAGCCTGGTCACATATTTACAACACCCTCAGGCCTCTTTTCTCCGGATGCTCCTTCCTAGAAGGGAAGTGCTGGCCCCTGCCTTGCTTCCTGACCAACTGCGGGCCGGGTGGGTGGTTGCCTGGAGTGCGGATGGGTCTCCTTGGGGGGGTCCTGCCCACCTGGGGTTAGGGGCAGGGGATGCCCAGAACTCCCGCGGGTGATGGGGTGCACGTCTCGCTGTGGGGCACCCTTCTCGGTGGGGGCCTTATGCTGGCCCTCCCGGGCGGTTGCTCTCCTGGCTAAGGCGGGCGCTTTTCCCATGGCTTCCCTTGCTCTCTGGCTCTGGGGGCCTCTGGCGGTCCCATGGCCCTGGCCTGTGGCGGATGTGGGTCGCCTGGGAGCGTTGGAGCCCCTGCCTGCTGTCAGTGGTGGCGTGGGGGTTTACGTCAGCTGTTGCCGCAGTGGGGGTCTTGTGTGGGGGATGGTTGGGCACTCTCCTCCTTTCTTTTCACATTCCACCATCCATTTTAAAAGAACATAAACACTCACCTGAGCACAGGTGTTAGCTCACCTTTGCACTAATAGTTTGGTATGATTAACAGCGAAATATTTTCTACTAGTTGGTTTGAAGGCATAAGTATATGTGAACACTATCTGTGTACATGCTGACATGTGGACATTTTGCAGTTAGCAGGTGTGTTGTTAAATTCTGAGTCTGTGTGTGGACAGACCCGGCCTTTTGAGATTTGTACTACATTTGAATGATAAACATCCAGTAAACTTGTTGCTTTATGCCGCTTCATGGTCTTATCCCCCCCCCTCCTATTCCTACCCCCCCCCCCTCTCTTTAACGTCCCTCTCTCTTCTTCCTTCCTTTCCTTTTCCGTCCGGTCCAACACTAAAGATTTTCAAACATGATTGAAATTAATAAAGTTTGGCCTAAATTACAAAAGGGGTTTATTCAGACATACCTCTGGTTTTTCTGAAGATTAATAACCTCTCTTGTTAAAGTAAAATATGTCCTACACAAGAGGCCCTCAGTCCTCATCTGCCTGCCCAGCTGTTGGACAAGACAAAAAAACAAAAAGAACAGTGGACCAGCTCTACACCCTCTTTAGGGTGCTGGAGGGTTCATGGGAGTTCGCTCAACCAGTCCATATGTGTTTTGTGGATTTGGAGAAGGCATTTGACCGCGTCCCCCATGGTATCCTTTAGAGGGTACTTTGGAAGTATGGGGTCTGGGGAGCCTTACTGAGGGCTGTTCGGTCTCTGTGTGACCGGAGCAAGAGCTTGGTTCGCGTAGTCAGCAGTAAGTCAGACTTGTTCCCGGTGAATCTTGGACTCTGGCAGGGCTGTCTTTTGTCAGCGGTTCTGTTCATGGTTTTTATGGACAGAATTTCTAGGCGCAGCCAGAGGCCGGAGGGGGTCTGTGTTTGGGGACCATAGGATTTCCTCTTTGCTCTTTGAAGATGATGTTGTCCTGTTGGCTTCATCAGGCCGGGACCTTCAGTGTGCATTGGGGCGGTTAGCGCCGAGTGTGAAGCAGCTGGGATGAGGGTCAGCACAGCTAAATCTGAGGCCATGGTTTTTGACCAGAAAAAGTTTGTTTGCCATCTCTCGGTGGGTGAAGTGTCCTTACACCAAGTGGAGAGGTTTAAATACCTTGGGGTCTTGTTCACGAGTTAGGGAAGATTGGAGCGTCAGATTGACAGGCGGATCGGAGCGGTGTTCGTAGGTATGGGGTCGCTGTACCGGTCCGTTGTGGTGAAGAGAGAGCTGAGTCAAAAAGCAAAGCTCTCAATTTACCAGTCGATCTTCGTTCCGATACTCACCTATGAACGAGGTCCCGAATACAAGCAGCTGAAATGAGCTTCCTCCGTGGGGTGGCTGGGCGCTCCTCTTAGAGATAGGGTGAGAAGCTCGGTCACCCACGGATAGCTCAGAGTAGAGCCGCTTCTCCTCCACATCGAAAGGAGCCAGTTGAGGTGGCTCGGGCATCTAGTCCGGATGCCTCCTGGAAGACCCAGAACACACTGGAGAGACCACGTCTCTCGGCTGGCCTGGGAATGCCTCGGGGTCCCCCTAGAGGAGCTGGAGGAAGTGGCAAGGGAAGTCTGGACATCTTTGCTTTGACTGCTGCCCCCGCGACCCGGTCCCAGATAAGCGGAGGAAGATGGATGGATGGATGGATATATACATACTTAAACCATAAAATGTAATAAAAAAAAAATTTTTTAAACAAAAAGGGGTTTATACAAATTTACACCCTTGTTACCCGAAGATACAGAACTTATTTTTGTAATGGTAAAACCTGTCTAGGCCTTTAGCTTTCATCTGTTGGCTCAGTTGTCGGACAGAGCAAGTTAGAAAAAAAAAAGAACTGGACTAAGCGAGTGTGATGTCCCCCATACTTCTGGTTCCAGCAAAATAAGTCAATTCACTTCTCATTTTTTCATATTACAGATTACGTTATGTTGGAACCAGACAACATTAGGAAGCAGTGACTGGTCCAAGTCGGTTTGTGTAACATTGCTATGGCAACAACTCTCACCAGATAGGCGTGAGCTTGTTAGAAGGCCACACCCCTACCATTGAAAGTGGGTTCTGGAGAATATGTCAATCAAACGCTTGGAATGTTCAATATTGGACCACATACTTTTAGGCATCTGATTGGTCAGTAACTTGAAAAGCATAGAAAAAAAGTGGGAACAGCAAGAACATGTTGAAGAGAAGGTTTGAGAGAAAGAATGGTTATTCTGACAATATTACGACTGAGCAATAGCTGTTTATTCCTCAAAAAAGTCCATGGGATTTTGGCTGCACCTGTGATAACATTGTTGTACCTGCCACAGGGGATTGTCCTGAAATTCAAGCAGCTGCACTTTCACTGTCAAAGGAGTCTTCTGTGTTTGAAGAGTTTTTTCTGTTCATTTTTCTCTGTAAATGTCACAGGAGCACTTAGATTCTCCTTCGTTTTTTGTGTCTTACTTTCTTTCTCTCTTTCTTTTTTCCCTGTTTTCTTACTCATCTCGGTTTACTGCACTCCCTCAGTCATCAGTCATGAGCGTGGTAATTATACCTTCTGCCATTCTCTTGTGTGTTGGTTGGTCCCTCTTTCGCCGTGGTCTGTTTTGCTGTCATGTCAGTTCTGTCCCCGTACTGACTGTAGGTCTTCTAATTGTCCTCCTGCTGTGCTTGCAGTCAGCTCTCTGCCGGTCTGTTGCCATTTTGGAGCCAAATACTCAACATTGCATTGTTACCACAGCGCGACATGTGCTGCTGTGAGTGTTTGCAATTAGATGTGAAAGCAACATCTGATTGGTCAGTAACTTGAATAACTTGCACTACCAAAAAAATATGAAAAAAATTGGATTAGCAAGAACATGTTATAAAGAAGGTATTGGAGTAAGAATTGTCATTCTGACAATTATAATGACTGAGTAATAGCCACAGCTAGTTACCAAGAGTGCGTCACCTCAATGAACAATGCTGGAGTGTTGCAGTGCACAGTAGGACTGTAGAATGCACTTGTGAACACAGATAACATTGTGCCGCATCCCACTTCACCAGATGTTTCAACTACATCAATAACAAGTCATTATGATGATGAGGAAGATTTTGACATTTAAACTATCCTTATCGAATTTTTTTCTTCAAAATAGGAGATTAGAAGAAATGTGCACATTTAACCATAATTTTAATGAATACATTTGAATTTCTTTCATGTTTATACTATTTATATTAATATTTAGCCATAAAAAAGATGCCATTTTTTTGTTGTTAGACAATTTTCTGTAGATTTGCTTTTATATTGGCAGTGATGCAGACATTAATAAGGAAAAACTCATGCAGTTGTTGTGCTGCTACTACGACAGAGATGGGCACTGAGGGTCGCATTCCTGCATGTTTTCCAACATACCCTGCTCTTGCATGTTTTGATTGACTGGACACATCTGAACCAGTGTAATCAGCCATGAGTATGGCAAGACTATCTGGAAATCATGCAGACACAACGACCCTCGAGGCCTGGAATTGCCCACCCCTGTACTATGCAGTTAGATTTGTATGGAGCTAGAATTAGGACTTTTTACTTCTTGTAATTGTCATTTTTTACTTGTTGCTCACAACTTGAAACTTTCGTTTTGTACCTGACGTTTACGTATTGTGCTTGTAAGTTATGCACTGCTCCCAACCAAACATGATTACACCCACACAGTGGGTAAAACTCCCATGGTTTGGCACACACATGTGTAGAAGTAGATTTTCTGTTGAAAACAAAAGAAAATGCCAACAACAATGAACACACGATGCTTCTCTTTTGTCGTTTAGGTTGTGTCTGAATAAGAATAATTGTACATCAGTACAACATTGAATAACTTTTTTGAATTCTCCAGGTGTACTCTTTCCTATTCTTTACATCAAAATATATCCAAATACACACAATCACCTTATGCTTCAACTAAGATCCTTATCATTTTATGATCCAACACACATTTTCAACACATTAAGTCAACTTCAATATAACACTTTCCTATCCTAAACTAAATTATACGCACTTATCCTTAATGAACAGAACAGAAAATCTTTGTACCAATGTTTAACGTTTCACCTGCAAGGTCTTACAGTATGGAAGCATGTCTGTTGCATAATTTAAAAAAAAGTCAATACCAGAAATGCTTTTTCATTTTCACAATCAAGCTGCGTTCGTTGACTCAAAAATAAAAGGAAAAGTCAATCCGTCTAATGAGTTTTTCTTCTTCTTCAATACCGCTCATTCTTTCACTTAATGCTCCTGTACCTGACTGTGTACCTCATATCTGGCTTCTCTCTACTACTGCTCCTACACCTGGCTGTCGATGCTGTCTCCAGCTCGTCTCGCGCCCCCAGCTTTCCCCCAACTTCAACTGGATGAAGATCATTTGCTGGACTTTAAATGTGTAGTTGTAGGGTTAGATAAGTTAATTCTTCTCTATGAGTTCTGGTACATCGCCTGTCCATCCTGGGGGAGGATTCCTCCTTCATGCGAACACCCCTGAGGTTTCTTCGTTTTTTTCCAGATTCCATTTTGTTTTGCGTCTTTTCTTACCGCGAAGGGGGGTCTAAGGGCAGGGATGCCCATTTTAGTTAGTCTTCTTAGCTAAAGTTTTAGTATTATCCTATTGAATTCTATGCATTTATGATCCTTTTTAGTGTATGTTTACCGGTACAAAGCCCATTGAGACGACTGTTGTTGTGAATTTGGGCTATATAAATAAAATTGAATTGAATTGAATTAATTAAAATAATGAAAATGGTATTTCCCATTTCATTTTCAAAATGTTCTCTAGTAAATGTCTAGCAAACCTAATTTACAAAATATGTAATTTGGCAATTAAAATGGATTAACAGAAATGCTTTTTCATTTTCACAATGTTCTGGGGGAGGTGGGGCAATGACGTCAGTGCTCACTTGGCGTGAACAGGACCGGCCCACTGCTCCACGCGAGCGGACCATGTCTCTGAGCAGAGCAGCCGCACTAGTAGCTTTGTGTTTGCGGGCAGGGTAGGGTCCTTTTTTACGGTGTGCACTCAGGGCTCCAAACTGCGACCAAATGGTCGCATTTTGCGACCAAAATTTGAGAGTGTGCGACTGAATTTTACATCCAGTTGCACATGTGCTACCAGTAAATTTGCTTCCCCCACATCCTTCGTATTTTTTTATACATTAAACGTGGAAGGGGAACGTCAATGATCAATGAAATGAGCAATGAAATGATCAATGAGACGCGAGCGCAAACGCACGGAAACAAATACACACTCGCACATATACTCAACAAGATTTAGTCTTAGACGCACTTAAAACACGTGTGGAAAATGCAACGTTAGACGTGTTTGAGGTGAACCAGTGCTGCGCCTGGATCGTTAGCGAGACCAGGCTGCGAGGGAGTGTGTGGGGGGGGGGGGGGGAATCTGCAGCGAGAGTGAGTGAGTGAGAACAGGAAGTTGGAGTTGTCCTTAACATTCAATTTAGTTTTAATATGCCTCTTCCCCTTAGTATGATCTGTGTTATTATATATTTTATATTTATTTGAATGTTTTGTAATATATGTAGCCTTTTTTTAATCAATTCGTATTTTAATTGATCACCCAACTACAAAAACCCATCAGGACACATGTCCAATAATGCATTGTTTTGTAGTCATCAGGGCCACTTTCAGTCAGCACAGTACTTAATTTCCAGCTGCATTCACGTAGGTTGGGGCCTTGCTCCCGCCCCTTTCTCGTGATATTTTTGTGATGATTGACAGGTGATGTTGGGGCAAAAAGATACGTCACACACCAGGTGATCTGCTCAGCGTTTCCTCCACCTGGGTGATCTCAAACACGCTTATTGTGCATCTTGGCTGCACTTATTTAGTGTCACCAACATAACTTTCAATCAGTTATGGAGCTTTTCTCTTACTAAGCAGGTTTTTTTTCATTCTGAATGTATGGTATTTTTTACTACTTGTACTGTCATGACAGCGATGGTGCTGTCAGTTTACCTTGTTGCATCACTGTATTATTAGTAATACAGTGGAAATTAGTAGATTTGGTTAGCATGTTGATTTACGGTATGCGCCCCCAAATTTTCTGGTTGTGCCAGTGCTCCTAGTGAAAAAAGTTAGTCTGAAGCCCTGGCAGGAGGAGGCTTCGGACCGCAGTCCATCCGGCTGCTCTACGTGAGTGAGTGAGCTCCGAGTAGAGGAGCAACTTTGGGACGGTGTGTGAGCTGGTGGAGGTGGTTTGAATACGGAAATGCCAATGCACACAGTCCTTAGAAACTGTTCCAATCATGTGAATTTTTGTTTCCAATCGTGTCTAGACAAAATAAAGGCTGATGTTATTCCCACATATTCCCCTCTTTGAATCATCACTTTAATTACGTCACAGAATGAGTGGTGTTGAAGTAGAAAATGATAAAGCATTTTGGAGAATTGATTTTTAATTTTATTTATGAGTCAATTGATGCAGTTACATTGTGAAAATGAAGAAGCATTTCTGTTAATCCATTTTATTTGCCAAATTAGGTTTTTTTTTTTTGTTGGATTTTGCTATACATTTACTAGAGAACTTCTTGAATATGAAATGTAAAATACCATTTTCTTTATCTTAATTAAATGAAAATGAAAAAGGATTTCAGGGATTGATTTTTATTTTGAATTATGAGACAGATATGCTTTCATATTACATAGTACTTAACAAAAAATGTTTAAAAAAAAAGTGTGTGTTTGTGCTTCAACATAGCTGTTACAAAGATCCCTTCATCTGCTGATGTTTGGAGCAGGACTAAAAGTCAAAGATTGTCTTTACATACCGTAATTTCCGGAGAACTGTAATAAAAGAAGGTTTTCCCCAGAAGAAAGGGGAATGATTCTTTATTAACCCGCTCTGCGGGCTCTGAGGGTCCGAACGGGAAAGTAAAACCCCGAAGGAAGATCTGCCTTCGAGGATCTTCCCTCCATTTTTCGACCACCGTCAGAAAGAAAAAAGTAATCTCAGGAAAGGTTCAACACACAATATATTTACAAAGAAAGACGATACACAGAGTTTTAAAAGTTTTAATAATATACCTGAGCTTTTCTTTCCAAACAGTGCCTGTGACGCGGCAGTAACACAGCAGCAATAGGGCAATAAGAGCACTAACAGGGCTGGTTAAAAAAACATACCGGTAAAAGTCACTTTCTTCTTCTTCCTCCTGTTCACTGAAACCATGGAAGTCTTTTTCCTCATTGTCGGATTGGAACAATGACAGATATACTTTGCCACACTCTCTCAGTGTCTCCTTTGTCGCTGTCAGTGTCATTCTCATCCTGAGGCAAATTCTCTCCTGAGCTTGCGTTGTCCTCTCCGTCACGCACCAGACCGGCTTTCCCAAACCTGTTGGTGATGGTGGATTTTTTCACACTGCTTTTAACGATTGCTTATAACTTGAAAGCTGCGTCATATGCCTTTCTTCTTGCAATTTCCATGATGAGGGTCTGTTCGTGCTATTCATTCACAAAGCAGGAATTTACATTAAACTTGCGTTTTCCTCGACACATGTACCGTATTCCCCCTGTTTCACTCTTACCCTTTCTGCTCGAGCGCCCCTAGCGGTCGGTAGAAAAAATGCATAAATTTGCCGCATCATTGAATAATGTGACAAAAAGAATGTGACAAAAGTAGCGTTTTATAATCCGGAAATTACGGTGATTTTCTTTTCCTGACAAACCAAACTCCTTGTAGGCTCAGAGGATGAGTGAGAAGAAACAGGAGGTAAACATAGAAAAGAGCTCCGATGTGGAAACTGAGACATTTTACCATTTCAATAAGCACGTCAAAGGATATCCGGTGGGGAGTTGTTCAGGATGGATCTTCTGGAGCTGACCTTCAGTCTGCTTTGTGAACATGCTTCTCTGAAGTGATGTGATCTGTGGAATTTTATTTTTCATAGATGCAGCATTTAACCAGATCCTTTCTGTCCATATGCCTGAAGATCTTCTGCAGATTATCTTCTTTTTATTAAAGAAATATCAATTACATTTTCAAGATGAAATGTTACGATGTCTCCAAATGAGCCTTTGCCATGTTCCACGGGGAACTCTTTACATCTTTGTTTGTTGGCAGAGAATGGAGCAGAGTCTTTTTCTCCCATGTCAGCATGACTGCAGCTACTGCAAATGTTTTGTGTGAAGGTCAGCTTTCAGTCCTGATTCAGCCTCAGATCTGTGGTGTCTTCTTCTCATGTTAATAATGATGTGGTTGGGTGAAGGTCTTGTGCAATGGCCCATCAGCTCAGGTCAGCCTCTGTGTTTCTGTTAAGGGGAGGGAACCTTCTCTGATACCTCCATCCACGGAGCTGTGCACTGCTCGTCCAGCAGTGTGTGTTTGCTGGTTTTTGATGTGACCTTGAAAAGCAGAAATCTGGGTTATTCCAAACTGGCTTCATCTCTTTAACTCTTCTTCACTCTCATCTTGTTGTTGTTGTCCTCCCTCTCCTTGTGTTTACTTTTGTTGTCCTGTTTTCTGACTCTTTTTGTTGATATGTGTCTCTTGCACATGAATGTGTATGTTTGCCCATGCCTGTGTGTGTTTGTGCCTTTTCCGATTCGTGTTCGTGTGTGGATGTGTTTCTTCTCTTGGATAGGTGAGAAGGTCATGCAGGATGATGAGTTCACCTGTGACCTTTTCCGCTTCCTGCAGCTGCTTTGTGAAGGACACAACTCAGGTAGGACTCCTCCATGATTTTGATTCTAAAACCCAAGAAAAGTGAAATTGAAAGCAGAGTCTTCTTAACGCATACCCTTTCAAGAATAGTGTTGTGCAAGATACTTCCAATTTATAATTAATTACAGATTATTGTTAATGTTATTTAAATGTAGTTCCTTGGTGTAATTTATTTATTCAACTTTTATTTTACTTTCATTGCAGAAGTAGAACATGAAAAATTATTAAGTGCAAAATCTACCTCAGAATGTTACATTTAGATGTGGAGCGATATAGTTTAATTGTGATGACTACTAATACAGTTTACTTTTGAGAAAGGGAAACCACAGTGCAGTGTTGCCAGTTTGGGCGTTTTCCCACCCAATTAGGCGCTTTTGATTCATAATTTGCGGGCAAAAACAACAGGCGGGTGTATGTTATTTGAGTGGGTTTGGGGTCAGGTCAGCAGTTTTTAGTTTCTCATTGAAATACATCTCAACCATGGACATGGGGTCAAGGGAGGCAGGGGATGCAGTGACTCACTTGTCATCGCCCTCAGCAGCCATTAAGCGATAATATAATAATAATTTAATATTAAAATAAACAGTTTAGGAAGCAAGGTCTGCCTCAAGGTAGATTGCACAATTCCATGCAAACTGGGTTGAGTGTGTGCCTTCAGTTTACTTGGTGTATGCTCATAACATTATGCTTTATTTATTTATTTTTATACTTTCGTGACATTTTTATCCCATGACCTCACTTTCCATTTAATAATGGTGTTGATAAACAATTATCAAATTACCGAATATCTCTTGGAGTAATCTGGAGTTATTTAATTTTGTTCTTAATGTTTTATTAATACTTAGAAATGGTATGTTCACACAAACAGGTAATTAAAAATCAAAGCACTCTAATACATTTCAGAAGGAGAATTGATTAAAATGGACCTCAGTAAAATCCATGAAAAGGAAAAACGCAAGAACAATCTTCACTTTTGACAATGAAATGAAGTTACAGTAATCCCCCCATATTTGCAGGGGGTTACGTCCCCCCGCGAATAACAAAAATCCCCAAATAATTGACGCTGTTTAAAACTCCCAGAGCCATAGCCTCTGCAGAGTAAGAACCTTTTTCTGCAGTTTGGGTTCATTTCCAGAAGCTGGAGATGATGCAGGGCGTTTGGATGGATTACTCTAATTATTTATTTAACCTTTTGGGCGTTTTTGGAGTCTATGTTGGTTTTTAGATGACTTTTGGGCTGGGGCTGAAAATAGTGACTGTATCTGGCAACACTGCACAAAATATAGTATTGGAGGACCCATGACACTTTGTGACAATTACAATTTTATTTATCTAATTTCTTTTGTTTATTTTATTTATTTACTTATCTACTTAAACCTAAATATAACGACTTCAGTTTTAAAATAGACTTGCAAAACTGACCTCTTGAAAATATCTGGTCTGATCTAAAACACAATTTTCCAAACATGTAAGAAGTCAAATTTTCCTCAAATTCCTTAGTGATTTTTAAAAAAATCTTTACACATCAAAAACTAATATGTAACTGTAATATGTTACTTAAAACATACTTAAAACAACTCCAACACTGTTTATGAGTGTGTAAAGCGTATGCAGATGGTCTAAGGCAGCGGTCCCCAACCCCCGGGCCGCGGACTGGTCCATGGGTCATTTGGTATCGGGCTGCACAAAAAGAATAAATTATTTACATTACTTCCTTTTTATTTATTTCGGAATCTGAAAGATGTTTTATCTAGAAAAATTGCCTGATTCTCTGTTACATCCGTCTATGTCACTCTTGACGCAGGCCAAGGCGCTTTTCTCGGTCACGTGATAGGTTACTGCTAAAAAAAACGCTAGCAAAATGAGTAAAAAACAAACGTCTTTGAAAAGTTTCTTTGCCAATGGGAAGAGGCTCAGCCGGGAGACAAAAGAGGAGCCTTCGACTTCCAAACAAAAAAAAAGCCAAATTTAATAGACAGTACTTCTTTTTTGCACCATGAGCGTGGGAAGGGGAGAGGATGGTGACACCTGTGCAACGTAGAATGTCATGCGTTTCAAAATAAAAGCTCAAGGTTCGTCTTGTCACATTCCTGTTCCTCCTTCATCGTAGTATTGCTACAGTCATCATCCGCCACATCTAAAAGACTGGTGCAAAAAACTTTTTATGATGTCATACTGGTCCATGGCGTTAAAAAGGTTGGGGACCACTGGTCTAAGGCATGAGCTGCAGTCTTCTCCTGAGCACTGTGTAAACTGTGAATCTTATGGTCTTGTTCCAGACTTCCAGAACTATTTGAGGACACAAACAGGGAACAACACAACTGTCAACATCATCATCTCCACTGTGGATTATTTACTCAGAGTTCAGGTCAGCAACATCTGTTCTAATGTGCATAGGTTTGCCATATCTTTGTCTTTTCTGAAGAGCATTAAGGACTGCCACCATTTAAAAAATGAGGCTAAATAAGTGCCTTGTTCTGGTTTGGAGAACAAGACCAGCACTTTTCTCTCTGATCTAGAGAATATATAAAACTGGTGAAACCATAAAAGTTCAAACGTCTTATATAAAAATCAATAGATTCAAGATGGCGCCAATGTTCATGGCATGCCATCTCTTTGTCGCTCTACATTTTATTGGTTTATTGTTTTTACTATGACTAGTGCAAAACATTGTGCCCTCCTCACTTACACTGACCAAAAATATAAACGCAACACTTTTGTTATTGCTCCCATTTTTTATTATATGAACTCAAAGATGTGAAACATTTTCCACAAAATAACCAGTTCTCTGAAATATTGTACACAAATCTGTCTAAATCTGTGACAGTGAGCACTTCTCCTTTGCCAAGACAATCCATCCTACCTCGCAGGTGTGCCATATCAAGATGCTGATTAGACAGCATGATTATTGCACAGGTGTGCCTTAGACTGGCCTCAAGAACAGGCCACTCTGAAATCTTCAGTTGTATCACACAGCACAATGCCACAGATGTCGCAAGTAATTGGCATGCTAATAGCAAGAATGTCCACCAGAGCTGTTGCTAGGGAATTGAATGTCCATTTCTCCACCATAAGCCGTCTCCAAAGGCGTTTCCAAGAATTTGGCAGCACATCCAACCGGCCTCACAACCGCAGACCACGTGTAACCACACCAGCCCAAGACCTCCACATCCAGCATGTCCACCTCCAAGTTCGTCTGAGACCAGCCACTCGGACAGCTACTAAAACAATCGGTTTGCACAACCACAGAATTTCTGCACAAACTATCAGAAACCGTCTCAGGGAAGCTCATCTGTATGCTCGTCGTCCTCATCGAGGTCTCGACCTCACTCCAGTTCGTCGTCGTAACCGACTTGAGTGGGCAAATGCTCACATGTGATGGCAGACAGCGTGTGTGGCGTTGTGTGGGTGAGCGGTTTTCTGATGTCATTTTGTGGATCGAGTAGCCCATGGTGGTGGTGGGGTTATGGTATGGGCAGGCATATGTTATGGGCGAAGAACACAGGTGCATTTCACTGATGGCATTTTGAATGCACAGAGATTCCGTGACGAGATCCTGGGGCCCATTTTTGCGCTGTACATCCAACAACATCACCTCACATTGCAGCATGAACCTGATCAACTCTATGCGAAGATGTGTCGCACTTCATGAGGCAAATGGTGGTCACACCAGATACTGACTGGTTGTCTAAGTCCCCTGACCCCCTCAATAAAACAAAACTGAAGATTTCAGAGTGGCCTTTTCTTGTGGCCAGTCTAAGGCACACCTGTGCAATAATCATGCTGTCTAATCAGCATCTTGATATGGCACACCTGTGAGGTGGGATGGATTGTCTTGGCAAAGGAAAGTGCTCACTATCACAGATTTAGACAGAATTGTGAACAATATTTCTGAGAAATGGTTATTTTGTGTATGTGGAAAATGTTTCACATCTTTGAGTTCATACCATAAAAAATGGGAGCAATAACAAAAGTGTTGCGTTCATATTTTTGGTCAGTGTATGATTAAGACACTGTATCTAAACTTTTTTTATCCACTTGCCCCTATGTTTTTTCGGTTGGTCACGGATTTATCTCACCCAGTTTGCTTGGGAGTACTGGTGTTTCTTTGTCAGACAGCTGTTTTTCCCCGAAATAGCAGGTGGGGGAGGCGAAGTGAGAGAATTGTTTGCCTTCATGTCAGCTGTCTCAGTTCTAGGGCTGACGTGTCCCATGCCTGTGAATCTGGAAGTGGTCTTTTTGCGCCCTGGATACTGCTTTCTTGTCCGAAGCCGTGCCTGGTTTCTGTAGTCAGAGGTAACCTGAAGTCCTACTCCCTTGTAGGGCCGGCACAGATTCAAGTGTGTTGGAGGAAAAGCGACTCATCGAATCCGTGCTCTGCTTCTGTGTCATTACCAGAGACCGCAGACTCGGCCGCGACATCAAAGAGGTTTAGATCAATCAATGCTAGATCTGTCATGAACAAAACTTTTATCTTGAAATACTATTTTATGCCCAAAAGCTGGGTTTTCTGGGCATTGTTGATCCTTCGTGCTCAGTCAGGTGTTTTGCTGAAACTTTTACCTAATAACTGTTCTTATTTTTAATGTACCACAATCTGTGGGTAGAAGTGGTAGATTGCTCTGTGTTTTAAAGTTGCATTATAATTTTAGATACCTTACACCACCTTAACTTTTTGACTCTTTTGAGTTTTGTCTTTTTGATCTCGGTCCGACCTCTGCCTTTTAGGACTTTTGATTTATCCGCCTCCTAAGTTTAAGGCTAAGATTTTAACATGTTTTCTGAATTTCGTGCACTTTTATCCCTAAATATGAGCACGGGTTTATTTTAGTTGATTTTAACAGTCGTGTGCTGACAAACTGCTCGGCAAGGACTTTTTTAACGTGTTGGATTCTTTTGGTCTTGTACAGTTTCTGACCCAACACACAGTCATGTACTTATTCTGGACTTAGCTCTGTCTTTTGGGTTTCCTCTCACCTTGGTCAAAACTGTAAATACTGCTTTTTGCTCTATGGAAGGCTCTGTGGATTGCCGTTGTGCATGTTATATGGAAAAGGTTGCTGGTAGTAGGTCCTCTCTTACACAGTTTTACACTTATTCTCGACCAACTCCACTGACACGAGTAGTTAAGCTTAAATCTTTTTAATTGGTGTTTCTGATCGAGTTAGAAAGAGTAGTACTATAGTTAAAGCCAGCTGGGTTTTCTAGTGATGTTCTGTCAGCCGTTTTTTTTTCAAAACGTTTTTGCAGTCTTAGGCTCTGCAGTTTTAACTATTATTAACATTAGTCTTTCGCCCACTCTGTTTCCACTCAATTTTATACAGGCGGTGGTGACAACACTGCTGGAAAAACAAGGGCTTGATACTGCTTTGTTTTCAAACTATAGACCAATATCCAATCTACCTTTTTGTGCTCAAGTCCTTGAGGACTGGAGAGAGAGGATGGAGTGTTTTGAAAAAGAGTTGTTCCTCCATTTCAGTGATATAGCATCTGCCTAGCCCTGGTTTTAATCTTATTTAAATTGGTTTTATGCTTTTAATTCTTTTCTATTTATGTCTCTACAATGTTTTAATTTGGATTATGCTTTTAATTATTTTATGTTTTGTTCTCCGTGTGTGTAGCACTTTGGGATCTCTTTGCTGGTGATGGAAGGTGCTTTATAAATAAATAAATAAATGATGATGATCTTGGCCAGATGTTTAAGGTTTAGTAGTCCCTCGTCTACTTTAGTTGTAAAAATAACCCGCGATAGGTAAAATCAGCTAAGTAGTCAACTTAATTTTTACAATATTTATGTTTTAATGATGTAAATCCCCTCACTTTACTTGTCTTAGACAGTCATGAGCATTTCTGTGCTTTTCTCTCTTGCTTAAACTCTCAAAGTTTAAACCTTCATAAAAAAATAATTCAATTATTATAAAATGAAACCGAATATCTACTACTGATTATTGTTTATTTTGCAATCGGAATGCATTCTGTATGAGAGACACGGCACAGAGGAGATTGATTGACAGTGGTCTACTGCCAATCAAGATGCAGATCATATTGCGCAGCTAAAAAACAAAAACAAAAAAGAAAGATGGTAAATTGCCCAAAAAAAATCAGCGAAACTGCAAAAGGGAACACTGTAGTCTAAAAAATTGTTTTTTCCTATTTTCAAATCAACATACAACATTTCAGTAAAGAGCTACAAAATTACTGCTGACTCTTTCCTGTCACTTTGTTGTCCTCCGCCTTTCTTTCGGTTGTGATTCTCTAGTGAGTCTCTCTGTCTCTGTATTTTTTCTCATTTGCCTCTCTGCTGTCTCCCGTCTTTTTCTGCTGCCTCTCACGTCTTTCTGTTTTTCCGTACCTGTCTCCCACTTGTAGGAGTCTATCAGTGACTTTTACTGGTTTTATTCTGGGAAAGATGTCATTGATGAGCAGGGTCAGAGAAACTTCTCCAAGGCCATAAACGTTGCCAAGCAGGTGTTCAACACTCTGACAGAATACATCCAGGTAAGCTGGTGGCTGCAACTTTTATTTAATTGTAATTTCATAGTTAAAAGACAGATTTAAATTGAAAATAAATTATATTTAGGAAAACAGAATTTACTCAATGATTTTTTCCTTAAGTTTAAGTTTCTGTAACTTAATGGGACTGAAGTTTTGTTGCTTTTGTAGGGTCCATGCACAGGAAACCAGCAGAGTCTGGCACACAGCCGATTGTGGGATGCCGTTGTTGGTTTTCTGCATGTTTTTGCTCACATGCAGATGAAATTATCTCAGGTTTGTAGAAACCATAAAGGTGTCACTGATGTCGACATATTTTAGAAAAAGTATCCCTCATCTGCATAAAGAAAGTTGAATTTCTTATGCAAAAATGTCTGCCCTGACCCTGTGGGTGTGTACATGTCTGAAAGTGTCTTTGTTTGTCTCAGTGCCTGGGTTAGGGTTAGGTGAGAATGATTTTCTGTCAGATCAATATAGTTAATTATTTATATATTTTGCAGAAACACTAATCAAGATTTGAATGTTTCTGAATAAATTTACCTTCTTTTACCCAGGACTCTAGTCAGATTGAGTTACTAAAGGAACTGATGGATCTGCAGAAAGACATGGTGGTCATGCTGCTGTCGATGCTGGAAGGTGAGCACTTTTCATTCTAATATTGGACCAGGAGGGCGTTGCAGTAGCTTCCTTCTTCTTGCAAATCACTCTGACTGCATCTGCTGAAACTCACAGATACTGAACTTCATACAGATCTTAAAACTCTTGAAAATTCTGGAAAATATCTGTCAGATTGTGTCCTGTTTTTAGCATGTTTAGTTCCCTCAAATCTGTGTTTTATTGTTGCAGGTAATGTCGTAAATGGCACAATTGGAAAGCAGATGGTGGACATGTTGGTGGAGTCTTCCAACAATGTGGAGATGATCCTCAAGTTCTTCGATATGTTTCTCAAATTGAAAGACCTCACATCATCAGATGCCTTCAAGGAGCATGACCCTGATGGAAAAGGCAAACCTATTTACTTGTATTTATACCTACATAAACCAATTTCCATTCATGGATCATGAATTTAAAACAGCTTCTGATGGTTTATCAATGAATGACCACACAGGCGTTATCTCCAAGCGGGACTTCCATAAGGCTATGGAGAGTCACAAACACTACACCCAGACTGAGACAGAGTTCCTGCTATCCTGCACTGAGACTGATGAGAACGAACTCCTGGACTATGAGGAGTTTGTGGAGCGTTTTCATGAACCAGCCAAGGTAAGTGTAACTGAACTAACTGAGGGACTGGTAAGCAAAGCTTCCATTAATGTTTAGCTAGCTAAAGCTATTTGTTTGGAGTTCAAAAAAATAATACCAAAATGTTTAATGTGTTGGCTTTCAAGGGTACCATTCCAAACTTTGCCAAAACTCTGCTAGATGGAATGCTTGACAGCCTGTGGTGTTGGACTGTGGTTTTTCCATGGTTTTATCATCACTTCTTAAATTTTGGTTGTCTGGTGTCAAAATATTAATGGATGTACAGTGCTTAGCTTAAATGAGTACACCCCTTTAAAAAGTACTAATTTAATCAGTACCTCAATGAACAAAAGAAAAATTTCAAAACTTTTCACAAGGTTGAATTTTATTGAAACCTTCTTTAACTCCATAACATAAAATTAAGCTAATCTAATTTAGATCACATAATCTTCAGTTTTACATAAGTTGGTTAAAGCAAAAATGAATACACCCTGCAATAAAAACTACTACTGTATGAGTGTTGTGATTTTTAAGGACAGCACCAAGTCTTCTAGGCATGGAATAAACAAGTTGGCGACATATTGCAACATCTTTCTTTTTCCATTCTTCAAGAATAACCTCTTTTAGAGCCTAGATGCTCGATGGAGAGTCGCTTCAACTTGTCGCTTCAGAATTCCCCACAGGAGTTTGATTGGGTTCAGATCAGGAGACATACATGGCCATTCAATCAACTTCACCCTGTTCTTCTTCAGAAATGCAACAGTAGCTTTAAAAGTGTGATTTGGATCATCGTTGTGTTAGAAAAGTGCTTAATGACCAAGTGCATGAAGTGATGGCAGCATCTTCTCCTTTAGTATAGAGCAGTACATTGTTGAGTTCATGAAACTATCAATGACGTTCAGCTCCCCACACCAGCAGCACTCATGCACCCCCTCATAAGGACACTGCCACCACCATGTTTCACTTTAGGCACCATTTCTTTTTTTTTTTTAAACTTCTCCAACAGCTGGGCAAACAGATGAGAGCTGAAGGCCTCTTGTGTTGGACATATTTTACTTTAACAACAGGCGTTATGAATATTCTGACAAACCAGAGGTATGTCTGAATAAACCCCTTTTGTAATCAAGGCCAAACTTTATTCATTTTAATCGTATTTAAAAATCTCTTGTGTTGGACCGGACGGAAAAGGAGAGGAGGGAAAAAGGGAGAGGAGGCGGCCGTGGTGCAGCGGTAGGGCGGTCGACCCATGATCGTAAGATTGCAGGTTCGATTCCCGCCTTGCACGCCCATGAGTCGAAGTGTTCTTGGGCAAGACACTGAACCCCACCTTGCCTCTGGTGGTAGGCGGGCGCCTGTGTTTGGCAGCGGAGCGACCACCAGTGTGTGAATGTGTGAGTGAATGTGTGTGTGACTGGGTGAATGGGTCCGTGACTGTAAAGCGCTTTGTCCTTGTAGGAAGAAAGGCGCTATATAAGTATACGCCATTACCATTTTACCATTTAAAAGGGTGATTATAAAGGGGGGGGGTGTAAGACCATGAAGCAGCATAAAGCAACAAGTTTATCATCATGTTTATCATTTCGGTGAGGTTCAGATGTAATACAAATCTAGAAGGGGCAGGGCCTGTCCACACACACACTCAAATGTTATAAACATACCTGCTAGCTGCAAAAATGTCCACATGTGAACATGTACACAATACAGATAGTGTTCACACACGCATACTTATGCCTTCAAACCAACTAGTCTGAAATATTTCATTCAATCACACAAAATATTAGTGCAAAGGTGAGCTAACACCTGTGCTTAAGTGAGTGTTTATGTTCTTCTAAAATGGATGGTGGAATGTGAAAAGAAGGAGGGAGAGTTCCCAGCCACCCCCACACCAAGACCCCCGCCGCAACTGCCGCGGCAGCCAGAACCACCCAATGTCACTCGGCAGCAGGCAGAGAACAACCGCCCCCGGGTGATCACATCCGCCATCCAGGCCAGGGCCAGCAGGACCGCCATGGGGCCCCCAGAGCCAGAGAGCAGGGAGGCACGGGGGGACAGAGAGCGCAGCCCCAGCCCAACCAGGAGAGGAGCACCCTCGCCACGCCAGGAGGGCCCAACGCGGGCCCCACCCGAGAAGAGTGCCCACAGCCCCAGACGAGCACCCCATCACCACCCAGGAGTTCTGGGCATACCCCCACCCCAACCCCAGGTACGAGCCAGGACCCCCCCCAAGGGGAGAACCGCTCCGCGCTCCAGGCAGCCACCCACCCGGTCCACGGCTGGTCCAGGAAGGAGCAAGGCAGGGGTCAGCCGTCCCAGCTCAGGAGGGGGGCAACCAGGAGAAAAGGGGGCCCACAAGGGGTCTTGTAAACTTGGCCAGACCACACTCGGCCACTGTTGGAAATTTGGCGAGGCCCAGCACTCAGGGGCAAGGACCAGAACCCACACCACAGGGACACGGAAACCCAGCACCCGGGGGACGCGGCCACTGTTGCCAAGGACCCAGTACCCCCTACCAGGGATGGGGTAGGGGACAGATGGTCCAAGGTCCCACCTTTCTTGCGAAATGCGTGTGTGTTTGTAAGGTTGTTTGTGTGCATGTATGTGTGTTTATGTTTGAATTTATATTTGGAGGAGTAAAGGGTGTGTACTAAGAGGGTGCAGTTAAAATTGGCCGGTAGGGCACTGAGGGGACATCTCCTGATTACTCACAGTGATGTGCCATCACCCTCCCCACCAAGGGGCCCTAAATGTCTAAGGTGCACTTAAAATTGGCGGGTAGGGCGCTAGGAGGACATCTGCTGCTTGCTGGCAGTGATGTCCAAGCACCCCCCCACCCTTACCAAGAGCCCTATATGTCTAAGTTACAAATAAAACCGAGAGAAGGGGGGCCCATTCTAGGGTTGTGCCGATGGACGATATCATCGTCCATCGTGATGGGTGACTGACATCCCGATGGAGAGACCACCATCGTGATGCCACGCCCCCCGCCACGTTGCGCGTCAACACCATAAGCCGCGGTTACATGTACAAAATATCTTGATGGGATCAATGGTCGGATTAGAATCCAAACGTGTAGATGGGCCCAGAAAAATGTTTTCAGAATATAAAAACGTTCACTAAGGTCACAATTTCGGTCGGAATAAATTATTCGCACATGCGCAGTATTCGCACATGCGCAGTATTCGCACATGCGCAGTTTGAAAACCGGAAGGGGATACAACTTCCGCCGAGCGGCTTTTTTTCCAAACTTTATTGAATGTAACAATGCAATACAAAACGATAACAGCGCCGAGCGGCTATATATATTGACATGTGAGCTCGGTAAAATACGAGATGATCTTCTAAACTTGCTTTTAATAATTTTACGGTTATTATGAAACACCTGTTCGCTCATCATTTGAATTTTAATCCGTGTGGTCAGTGCTTTTTCTGAACGGAGCCAGGATTAGCAGTATGCTAACACGGGCTAACAACATTAGCTTTGGGTGGCGCTGCATCCTGTGAATAACATCAGCCTTTATTTAGTCGGGACACGACTGGAAACACAAATCCACGTGATTGTTTGAATGTTTTCTAAGGACTGAGCGACATTTCTGCTTTGATGCTCAAACCGCTGTGTGTGCTGACGATCCGAGCTGTGCTCAGACACACACGTTTAGACCCGGTTCTGGGTTCGGTTGCTTGTACCCCTAGAGCTGCGGGACGGATCACAGTCTTAAATCTCCCACACATACCGCTCATGTACCCCCCCCCCCCTTTCCCATCAAACACAGAGCTGTAAATCCGCACTCCGCCGGTCCACTCCGCTAAGTGCGGGAGTGGACTACACTTCTTTTCTATCTTGCTTGTTACTTTTTCTGTTAAAGTCACTTTCCTCAGTTTATACTGGATCATCGCGGATTAACCATTAGCTGGGAAATAAAAGGAAATAAAAAGAAAAAAGCAAAATAACGAATAGCAGTTATATAAGAACGAAAAATCTAAAAAATACCACCCCCCAACCCCCCCCCCCCCCGACGATGTCATCGTCCATCCCGATGGTTGACAGCAAACATCGTCAACGGCCAAATTAGGGGACATCGCCCAACCCTAGCCCATTCCATACGGCAACCATGGGAGGAGGACCCCTGCCAAGTAGCTTCTCCCCCCAAGGTGCACGCAGGCTAAACCCAGGCACCATGCATTTCTCTTCGAAATCCTCACCTTTGCGACGCCATAGAGTTTCAAAACTTGCTTCCAAAAATGGTGATCTTAGCATAGGCCCTAGCATATTCTAGCCATGCCTTTTTTTGCATGGACTTGAGGAGAAGCTTCTTTTGTGGACAATAACCACACATGCCATTTCTCTGCAGTGTGCGCCATTTATTGTCACGGAAAACAGTCACTCCAGTTTGGATTTCTACTGCTTTAGCTAACTGCAGTGAACTTGCATAGCGATTTTCTTCAACCTTTCTCATCAGAAGACCCTCCTGTTGTGATGTTAGCTTCTGTGGAGGGCCTGGACATCTCTGTAGGATGGTTGCACTTGATTGATTGCACTTGATTGCACTTGATTGTTGATTCTATAAGGTCACTAAAGGTTTTCTGACAAATATAGTGGGGTGTACGCATTTAAATCTACAAAAGTCCATCCAATTCTAGTTTTTGAGAACAATCAAAGTTCACAGAAATACTTTTATACTTTTGATAACGAAAAAACAAATTCAAGTAAATACTTATGAAAACATTTGTAAATTGACCCTGTTTATTCCTGCAGAAGTCAACTGCTGTTTAACTTTTGATTAGGAATTTACAGAAGGTTCTGTGTACACACCAGGCATTTGACACGTGTTCAAGAATGCTCATTTAGCCCATAGTGTTTGAACTGGACAAGCAGGGAGGGGCTTCTTCTTTTTGTCTACTGTTTACAAGCGCATGTCAGCCTCCACCTAAAGTTGAAAGAGGCTTGGTCCAAAATTTTGAGGGGTGCAAATCTAGTGATTTGGGCATGACCTAATGGGGGATATGAATTGACATGTCAGGAGAGTGGCCTTGGTTTGTCTTTATTTGAAAAAAAAAACTAATGTAATCAATCTTGTTGCCATGTGTGAGTTCACCAAATAAATCAAATCCATACATCACTACCAAATCCAAGTCCCTGATTGATTGAAGTTCGACATGGTTTAACTTGCAATGCGGGTTCAATGGCCGTTTTGTACAAGAGTCGGAAAACACCCCCCCAGACAAGAGGTCAGACAATAACAAATGATCCCGCCGGGTGGAGAACAGGGTGAAGAAGGGTCGGCAAACCATCTAGATCAGGGGTGGCTAACCCTGGTCCTCAAGAGCCTCAACCCTGTTTGTTTTCCAGCCCTCCCTGGACTGCTTGATTCTGATAACCTAAATCAGGTGTGTTCAGTCAATCAGGATGTGAAATCACTTGAGTCAGCTAATCAACACCAAGCTGGTTAGGGAGAGTTGGAAAACAGGCAGGGTTGAGGCTCTTGAGGACCAGGGTTAGCTACCCCTGATCTAGATGAAGAGAGAGGCATCTATTCATTAATTCAAAGGAGAAAACATGATTGTGGTTGGCTGAGAGGAAAAAGGCAGGTTATTTAGCCATTGGTTCAAAGTGGAAGCCTAACTGACGAGAGCGTGTAGACCAGGGGTCTGCAACATGCTACCACTCAAAGAGCCAATTGGATCAGTTTCCCATAGAAATTAAAGCACAGGGAGCGGCAAAACCCTATTGGTGTTAGAAAAAAATCGTGATAGTTCATTTTGCGATACTTGTATTGATTCAAAATGCTATCAGGATATTTATTTAATTATTTATTTTAATTATTTATGATCGCGATGTTTCCTTTGATCATTTGTCCATTTTCCACAACCTTGAAAAGACTTTTCTGTCTGTCAAACACCTTGATTTAGGATGAGTGAAATGATGGAAACAAATTCACTTTGATGCAGACTCCTTTCTATATTTTTTTCTTTAAATCCTGTAAAACCAATGAAGATATTAATTTCATGGATGACAACTATTTTTTTATTAGGAAGCAGCTGTTAGTTTGTTGCGGGATCTGGAATCATAATGAGTCTAAGCCCCTCCCCCGCCTCTCTACCTGCTCACATCCTCTGCAGCTCTAAAATGTTTTCCCCCGCGTGCAACCCCCCTCCAGCGTGTTTCACACAGAAAGTGCAGCATACAGTCATGTCATCATAGCAGCAAGTTGACTCGATATTAGGGGCACCCTAATGCAAATTTAACTAATTTTTGCAGAAATGGGTGGTGGAAAAAAAGGCTTTTGGGAGGGGGGTTGCTCATGTGTCCCCTACGAGATCGCCACTGACTGTCTTTTTAGAAGAACTTTCCATCCCATAACAGACTCTGGTCAGCGTTCACAGCTGCAGACACGCCTCCTCCGCGTGTCATGCTGCTCTCTTCCTCCTGCTTGCTCGCACATCCTGACGGTGTTAAAGGCACCACGAAAACCTTAGATCATGATAGTTATTTTAAAAAGTAACTATAATCGCTATTATTTCATTCCTTGAGCTGCAGCATAAGGATGAAAGAGCTGCATACGGCTCCGGAGCCGCAGGTTGCCGACCCCTGGTGTAGACTGACATGTACCTGTAATGGAGGTAGATTTTCCTTCAAAAATCTCTTATCAGAAAAGTTTTTTTTTTTTTTTTTTATGATTTCTAGTTTCAATTTGAACAACTTTTTTTTTGTGGTTTTAAAAATTGGTTTGTGCAATTTGCAGGATGGGGTTCCTTTTTATTTAAATATTACAGAATTTTAATGACATTAATTATTTTTTTCTTTTCTTACAAAGTTCTCCAGATAGTTGTTTAGATGTTTTGTAGAGGTTTCCTGTTTTAATCTAATACAGAGCATGGTTTGCATCTGGAAACTGTATTATTTAGTTCTGACACTAACTAGTTAAATCCTCTTTTCCAATTTTTTTTTAGGATTTTCAGACTTTTAATATCTTACGGTTTAAATTCCTGAAATTGTGCTTTCTTCACTTCCTACCTGAAGGACATTGGCTTTAATGTAGCTGTACTGCTTACCAACCTGTCTGAGCACATGCCCCATGACACCCGGCTGCAAACCTTTCTGGAGCTGGCAGAAAGTGTCCTAAACTACTTCCAGCCATACTTGGGCCGCATCGAGATAATGGGCAGTGCCAAGCGGATCGAGAGGGTCTACTTCGAGATCAGTGAGTCCAGCCGGACTCAGTGGGAGAAACCTCAGGTGACTATCCAATTGTAAGATGTGCCTGATGTTATTGCGTCCTCTGCACTTGTATCTGAGCATCCTCCACTCTACCCAGGTCAAAGAGTCCAAACGTCAGTTCATCTTTGATGTAGTGAATGAAGGAGGGGAGAAGGAGAAGATGGAGCTGTTTGTGAATTTCTGTGAGGACACCATCTTTGAAATGCAGCTAGCGGCTCAGATGTCTGATGCCGGCGAGCGGCTAGCTATGAAGGAGGATGGGGAGCGTGAGAAGTCGGAGGAGGACAGTGCAGATGCAGGCTTCTTCTCCATGAGCACAGTGTACATGGCTCTGCTTGCTCTGCGCTACAACCTCCTGCTGCTGATTAAGGTGGGCTCTCAGACTGCTCCAGGACTTACAAAACAGCCAGACTCACTGCATGTGGTATATTTTATTGGGTGTGCTGTGTGTGTGCTCCTGACAAATGTTCTCATTGTAAAAGTAAAAAAATGCTACAACAAATCTTAGACTGACACGTCAGACTTTGGCCACTGGGATTCTTAAAACTCAGCTTCTCTGATAATGTCTTTTTTTCTATTCATTCAATTCAATTCAATTCAATTCAATTCAATTCAATTTTATTTGTACAGCCCAAAATCACAACAACAGTCGTCTCGATGGGCTTCGAAGTAAAACATGAACTCAAAAGGATCGCGAATACAAAGAGTTCAATTGGAAAATACTAAAATGAACTAACAAACTGACTAAGCTATACTGGCATCCCTGCCCTCAGACCCCCCCTTCCCGGTAAGGAAAAACTCCCAAAAAAAACGGATTCCGGAAAAAACGAAGAAACCTAAGGGGTGCCCACATGAAGGAGGGATCCTCCCCCAGGACGGACAGGCGATTTACCAGAACTCTTAGAGAAGAATTAACTTATCTAAATCTAAAACTACATATATAAAGTCCAGCAGACGAGCTTCATCCAGCCGTGGTTGGGGGGACAGTCAAAGGCGCGAGTCAAGCCGGAGACAGGAACCACAGCCAGGTGTAGAAGCAGGAGCAGAGACGAGCTACTCGGTCAGGTACAGAGCAGAGATGAGCCAGAGATGACCCAGAGGTAGGATCCACAGCCAGGTGAAGGAGCGGGAGCAAAGGCAAGGTAAACGGTCAGGAAAGGGAGCACGTATGAGCCAACTGGAGTCTGGAAGCACTCCCACTCCCCAGGAGGGGAGAGGAAAAGAGGGACAATACATGAATCGCACTGCACCAAACAGAGGCATGGAGAACTAAATGATAAATGATTATCAAGAATAGAGGAGAGGAAGGGTAGAAGTAGAAGAGAAAACAGGAAAGAACCCCGGAGCACCATAGTTACCTCAGCTTCAACTTCTAGCAGCCTTTTAAAACAAATAGTTATTATTAAGTTTAATTTAAACAAATTAACATTAAGTTAAATAATCTCTGAATACTAACTAGTCTGACAATAAGCCTGTCCAAAGAGGAATGTTTTCAGTCTAACTTTGAATGTAGAAACTGAAACGGCCTCTCTTACATGAGCTGGGAGATTATTCCATAAGACAGGGGCTTGGTGGCTAAACGCTCTACCTCCAACCGTACTTTTACTAATTCTAGGAACCACAAGCACTCCTGCATTTTACGAGCGAAGGGTTCTTATTGGATAAGGGACTATGAGGTCCTTAATATAGGACGGGGCCATTCCATGTAAGGCCTTATAGGTTAACAGGAGGATCTTGAACTTGATTCTAGATTCAACTGGGAGCCAATGGAGCAAAACTAACACAGGAGTGATGTGATCTCTTCTGCTAGTTCCAGCTAACAATCTAGCTGCTGCGTTCTGAACAAGCTGGAGACTTCTTACGGAACTCTTAGGACACGCTGCTAATAAGGAGTTACAGTAATCCAGCCTCGGCGTAACAAATGCATGGATGAGTTTTTCAGCACCACTCTTAGAAAGTATATTTCTGATCTTAGCAATATTCCGCAGGTGAAAAAGGGCAGTTCTACACGCCTGAGATATGTGAGTCTTAAATGATAAATCCTGGTCAAATAAAACCCCAAGGTTTCTAACTGTGGAATTGGGGGCTATACTTATGGCATCCAGGGAGACTATCTGAGCAGACAGAGCATCTCTGAGGTTTTTAGGACCAAGTATAATGACCTCAGTTTTTTCTGGGTTCAAGAGGAGGTAATTAATTGTCATCCAGGTCTTGATGTCACTGATGCAGGCGTTCAGTTTCTCTATCTGGTCATTCTGGTCAGGCCTCATGGATAAATACAACTGCGTATCGTCGGCATAACAATGAAAATTAATGCTGTGTTTCCTGATTATGTTTCCTAGGGGTAGCATATAAAGCGTAAACAGGATCGGTCCCAAGACTGAGCACTGTGGGACTCCATAGTTGACTCGAGTGCACTGAAATAAATACTGTGATCGATAGTGTCAAAGACTGCACTAAGGTCTAACAGGACCAGAATAGAAAGTAGTCCCTTTTCTGAGGCCAATAACAAGTCATTAGAGACTCTAGTGCAGTTTCCGTACTGTGGTGGGGTCTAAACCCCAACTGAAAGTCTTCAAAGTGGCTGTTGTCCTGTAGGTGGCAGTAAAGCTGCTTAACTACAACTCTTTCTAGGATTTTAGAAATAAAGGGCAGGTTTGATATCGGTCTATAGTTGGCCAACACGCTAGGATCCAAACTGGGCTTTTTCAGAAGAGGTTTAACAACTGCATATTTAAAAGACTGTGGCACGTAACCCGTTTCCAGAGAGGTATTTATCATTGTTAATATGGAATCATTAATTAGGGGGAAAGTTTCTTTAAAAAGCTACAACAGTAGCTACCATCACCAAGTATGAATGAGGAGTGAATGAATAATGGACATAATGTAAGCGCTTTGGGTGTCTTGAAAAGCGCAGATAAATCCAATCCATTATTATTATTATTATTATAAAAAGTCTAGTGGGAATTGGGTCTAACAGACACATTGAGGATTTGGAGGACGTAATAATTGATGTTATTTCCGCTTGATCAACAGCAGTGAAGCAGTCCAATGTTACAGAGGTTTCTATGGATGCCTCCATTTTTACCGCTTCAGCCTGTTCTGGGCTGATAGTAGGAATAACTTGATTTAACTTATGTCTAATATTTGAGATTTTACTATCGAAAAATGTAAGAAAATCATCAGAGCTGAGAGAAACAGGAACATGTGGTTCTACTGAGCTCTGTCTCAGAGTTAATTTAGCAATAGTGCTAAAAAGAAATCTTGGATTGTTTCCATTCTCTGATATTAAGGTTGAATAGTACTGGCTTCTAGCTCTACGCAGAGCTTTTTTATAATTTAATAGGCTATGTTTCCAGGTATTCAGAGACTGCTCTGAACCGGAGCTGCGCCATTCATGTGCATGATTGACCAGCTCAGTGGTCTGGTGAAGGAGTGTCTGCTCTGAGACTGGAAGATGGTTTGTTTAAAACCACGTCATAATGGTTTTTAAAAAATAACGGCATAAAAAACAAAATGTTGGTTTCAAACCTCTGAACTTCCACTTTCTAACTTCAGGAGACATCATGTTTGATGTACTGTAATCTTGACGGCTGTGGGGGTGTGGTGCATTCCTGCAATGCCAGTCCATATTACAAGGAGAGCCTGCTATCACAAAACTGTCAGACGGCTGGTTCCAATTGCAACAGGTTTTATTAGCAAAGCTAACGGTCCACAAAGCTAAATCGGGTCAGGAAGGGAGGGGTCAATAATGAGCATGGGAGCATCAGAGAAAAAAACAGAAGTAATCAAAATCCAGGTGAGATTTGGAGCACGTGGCAAGCAAAAGGAGTTAGAGACCAAACAGGTTGAGGAAATCATGTCAGGATATAATGCTCGGTAATGCAGGCAGTGTGGCACAAACAATACTTCACACTGAGTGAGGCTCAGTACAGTGCTTAAGTAGACTGTGATTGTTTTGGCGAATGACAGTCAGGTGTGCACCACTCAAAAACTGCATGCTAGGGTTTCATCTAGAAGTGCATCTAGAAGTCTGGAGACAGCCGATGACCAGAGGGGGGAGACAGAGCTCTGACTTCTGATATCCCCCCAGTTAGGCCGATGTGGAGGAGTATGTGTTCATGCTGAGTGGCTGACTGTGCTCCCTCTCAGGTGCTGTCCATGAAGAGCTTGAAGAAGCAGATTAAGAAGATAAAGAACATGACGATGAAGGATATGGTGACCACCCTGGTCTCCTTCTACTGGTCCCTCCTGCTGGCCCTTCTCCATGTGGTGTTCAGCGTGACTCGAGGATTTTGCAGAATCTTCTGCAACACCTTCATGGGAGGAAATCTGGTGGAGGGGGCCAAAACCATAAAGGTCTAGTTTTTCGAAAAACTAAAGCTGTTAATGGTGATCCAGATTTTAAAGAGTTGATGACCATTCCTACCTCAGGTGTCAGAGCTGCTGGCCAATATGCCTGACCCCACCCAGGATGAGGTGCGAGGGGAAGGGGAGGAAAGGGAAAAGAGGCCAACTGACCGTAGCACCCCCAGCAAGGACTTGGCTGACCTGGCCGTGAACACCGGCGAGAGCGAGCTGCTGTCAGACATTTTTGGTTTGGACCTGAGGAAGGAGGGGGGGCAGTACAGGATCACACCTCATAACCCTGACACCAGCCTCACTGAGCTCCTCAACTCCCCGGCGCCCCCTCCGTCACTGCCTGCTGCAGCCGAGCCTGAACTCCGGCAAAGGCATCAGGTGAAAACCTGAACGCGCTTCACTGTTATAGTTTGGCTTGTTTAAGATGTATTTCTCTGTAAAATGTTTGCTTCAGAATTTGAATACAGTCAGACGTAGATGTCTGTCAGAGACTAACACTGCCTTCATGAAGTGAAATTGATAAACAATGAATAGATCTTCTCCCGTGATCCTCACAGACCCAGACATGATGACTTCAATTCTGTTTTCTGTTTCAGTCCAGGAGTTGTTTCGATGAAAATGACACAACAACACAAGCTGCAGCTGAAACAGAGAAGTCCTCTGAGTATGTACTTGCTCAGTAGATGAGGTATGGTCCTTGATCTAGGTGTTGTTGAGCATTGCTTTGGTGTTTCAGAGGCATGGAGACATCTGAGACACTGCAGAAGAATGAGAAGATGAAAGCAAAAGTGCGACGACACCACAGCTACAGGTGTGATGAGCCTGATCTGCAGGAGTCTGCCTTCCTAAAGAAGATTATCGCCTACCAGAGGAAGCTCCTGGTACCTGTCTTTAATTTTTGTCTTTTAAGGGCATGATTCTGTAATGTTCACAAGTTGTGCAAAAAGACAATGGGAGCTCGGCTGAAGGAAAAGTTGCAAAAAAAAAATCACAAACACAGTGTTTGTTGCTTTATTGATAAAGTTCATAAACTTTTTAAAGCCAGTCAAAATTTTGCTCCAGGCTTTTTTTTTACAGCTTTGTTCTGATATATGAAAGATTTGGTGTCAAATAATTCTGACCGAGCACAAACCACAATTGCTGATTTTTCCTTCATTATCAATTTTTCAGTTGTGACTTTGGTGTTTTGTAAATGACGCTACTACGGTGGCCCAGAAAGGTCACAACACATTAACTTTACACACAACACATTAACTTTACACAAAAAACATTAACAACACACAACACATTAACTCACAACACAACACATTAACTTTACACACAAAACATTAACTTAACACAACACATTAACTCACAACACAACACATTAACTCACAACACAACACATTAACTCATGGCCCAGAAGGGTCACAACACATTAACCTACCTCACAACACTTTAACTCACAACGGACGTAAAGCAGCAATTGAAGTGCTTTTATTCTGAAATGTCCACTGGGCTGAGCGGCTAACTAACTAACTAACAGAAAGTAATGTCACAGTGAGCTGTGGAGGGAGCATGTTATTGCTACAAGAGAAGCTAGCAGCAGTGTTGCCAGAAACTTTCTCTTTATTACGATTCTGCTTCCTCTGAACACACACAATATGAACGCACACTCCTCCCTCCCACCCCTCTCTGTCGCTGCAGCGCTCCTCTCCTTTCTTCTGCTCCCTCCCCTCACACATGTACGTGCGGTCCCCAACACACACACACACGGGCGCGCGCGCATGCACACACACACAATGAATGAAAGAAGGCCGGTCCGCTGAAGAAATATTCAATACTGCCCTCCTTTTATTAGATCAGGAGAAAGAAGTATACACACCTTTCGTTGAGTTTTTTCCCCCTACTGGACTGATTTAGCACCAGATCCGATGATTTTTCAAAATAAAAGATAGTTCAGACTAATAATAAAATGATTGATAAACACAGACACTACTCCATGTAGCGATCAGACCATAACTTTAGCTGGTGGCTCCTCCCACACACAGCCGCAGTGTCAGGCTTTAAAGAACACAATTTCTAAGAGGCGACGTGTTGCACCCCCCCAACAACAGGTTAGATGACAGAGTCCGTTAAGCGTCTCTGCCTGGTGCGTTTACTGAGCTTCAGTACATAAAAGTTCACAGCCATACGGCCTAACGTAGTCCGCTATTATATATTCATGAGGGGGGGAAAGCCAATTATACCCGCAAATTTAGAACCAAAACTGCCCAATCTGGCAACACTGCTGCTAGGTTGTCCTGTAGAAAAATCATGCTCCCTCCACAGCTCACTGTGACATTACTTTCTGTTAGGTAGTTAGCCGCTCAGGCCAGTGGAAATTTCAGAATAAAAGCACCTCAATTGCTGCTTTACTTCCGTTGTGAGTTAAAGTGTTGTGAGGTAAGTTAATGTGTTGTGTTGTGACCCTTCGAGGAAAATGTCTCAGAATAGTCAAGTCCGTCCACCTAAATGTATCCCCTTGCCACATGCCTGGCTTTGTAAGTCTTTTTTCCTGTGTGAAAATTGAATGATGAAAAAATGAATGAATGAATCTTCTTTAAGAGCATACACCCACCATACCTCCACTGTCTGTCTACCCTCTGGTAATGGCACAAGTGAGAAGGAGTTAGTTTCTTTAAATGTCGCCATCTCGTTCTCTCATGGCATTTTTCCATTTCTCTGCTGATGGTGATGCCAGAGCCTCTTTAAAGGTTTGTGGGAGTCCAACTGTAGCCCTGTAAGAGTAGTCAATAGTCAACTCACGGTCATGCACAGTACACTCATAGTCCTCCAAGTACTTAGGCTTCTTTCTAGCTCTACCAGTTGGAGTCTGTGTGTCAGTGTCTTTGTTAATTTCTGGGTTTGTGTTTTCTTCCTTGTCTGTTTCTTCTTTTTGTGTCTGTGTTTCTGTCAGTCCAGGTAGTGTAGGTACCCACTCCATGTAGTGGTCCTCCGCTTGGTCTGTGTCAGTCTGTGTCTCTCAGTCTTTTCTCTTGTTATAAACTGGACCACCCTGTGCTTTTGAACTTTGTTTGACTCTGGAAAATAAATCATGTAAGCTGGTGAATGACGATCAAAACCAACATAAATTCCCTTTTTGCCCTTCGGGTCAAACTTTTCTTGTTTTGTTCATACACCACACAATCTGAACCAAACTTTTACATTTTTGACAGATTCGGTCTCTTCCCAGTGAAAAGAAAATATGGGTTTTCCCCTGTTCTCTTACAATAACGCCTGTTTCTTACAACTGCAGCTGTCCGAGCTGCGTAAGGCAGCTCCTTTGGCAGACCTGATTCTACCAACATACAGCGCACCATTTTGAACAATGTGCACCAGTTCCTCTCCGCAGTCCCATTCTGATGGGGGAGTAAGGTGCAGATCTCGCATGCTTAATAGCATTGTCTCTGAGTAGTGACTGGAACTCTTCAGAGACTAAGTCTGTGCCATTGTCTGATCTTAGGCGTTTCACTTTACCATAAACTGCTGTACCTGCTAGAAACTGCCTTGTGGCTTCGACTGCTTTGTTCTTACTCCTCCGAAAATACACATAAATGGCACCCGAAAAATCTTCTGTAAAAGTGATTGCATATTTGTACCCTTCTAGTGACTCTGGGGCTATAGGCCCTGCCAGGTCTGGATGAGCTCTAAAGGTGCTTTAGCTCTTGCATCTGCTCCCCTGTTTCTGCTTTGAGTGAATTTTCCCTGCAGGCATGTTTCACACACAAAAGGCTGACACTTTTTATCTTTGATTTTCATGCCATCCACCACTGTTTCAAGCTTGATTAAGTCATTATAATTACAATGACTCATTACTTCGTGTCAAGTTTTTAGATCATAAAATGCATTACAGACATCATCACAGTTCTCTTATGCCATGTCCAGATAATACAGTCTGTCTTTTACCTTCATGTCACATGTTTTACCGTTGGGAAGAGTCATTTTGTTGTTGTTCTTCTCGAAGTTCAACTTTGCTCCCTTTAAAGATTCTGCTTCCACAGACAAAATGTTTTGTGGATATCCAGGGATCAAAAGTGCATTTTTGAGCTGGACACTCACCACCCTGCCATTGCTGTCAGTAAGTTTGATCTTGCTCAGTACACTGCCAGCAATCCGGGTTACATCTGCCAGTTGCATAACGTGGTCCTTGGGCCGAAATGTCTCGTCAAACCTGATGAATGCTTCTTCACTGGTCATGATGTGAGCAGATGCACTACTGGCCACAAGCAATCCCTCTGGTTGTGCACAGTGAGGTTGCCATTCACTTGCCCGGAGTATGAAGGTCTCCCGCTCAGCAGTGTGTTCGTCTCTGGTCTGTGCGATGCTTCTCCTAGTGTCTGTAAGGGCGGCCACTTTACTGCTGTTTTGTTTGTAAGCAGTCCTGAAGTTCCGCTGTGATTTCTTAACTTTGTTTCTACAGTCTCTTGCTTTTTGTCCAACCTTTTTGCAAATAAAGCATTCGCCGTTGAAGTATTTCTTCTCATTATTTCTAGGCTTGGTCTGCTTTGTTTTGTAGTTAACCGTAATTACTTTATCTGTTCGTGGCCTTGAGCGGTAGCGAAGTGAGCATTCAAAGCTCCTCAACCTAGCCTTGAACTCACTGAAGGTTAGAGCCTCTCTTGTCTGAGTAACATGAACAGAAAATGGTGCATATTCATCTGTGAGTCCTTTTACTACCATTGCCAACAACAGTGCGTTGCTGAGTGTTTCTTTAGCTCTGTTCAGTGCTGCCACAATCTTCTCAACACGTGCTAGATAAGCAGCTAGCTATTCTTGATTGTTGGTTAGTTCTGTGTAAAGTCCGACAATCCGCAGGCTTTTTTCTGATTCAAAATGGTGTCTCGGTTTTTTTAGACTCTTTCCATCATCTTGCACTTCATACAGGAATAACATTAGCGTCTTACCATCCAGGTAACCAACTAGTGCATATGCCAGCTCGTTTTTCCTACCGGCTTCCGGCTCTGCAGCTCCTGCTTGCTGGATCCCGAGAATAGCCTCCTTCAGGCTGATGGTTTTCAAGTACGCTAAAAACCTGGCCTCCCATAAGTGGTAGCGTGCAAAAGAAAGACATAACAAACACTGAGAAACTGCCATGTATGTCCTGGAGTCGACCTCACAATTCCTGCATGAGAAAAATATAATGGCAGCTGCTAGATTATAGCAGACAGTTTGACATGGTCATGTCCTTAGCCTTTTGATGTCAACAAACCAGCGGCTTGGACACACAGTTTTGAATGCACTACAACTTTTTTTAAGACTGTGCAAATTGGTTATTTTAAAACTAGTGTAAAAAGCAGCGTTTTTTATGGCCCATATGCCGTTCTTTACGCCGTTTTTCCTGGCCATTTGTAACTTATTTCACTTGCCACAGCACTTAGACAAGGAAACGTGCATAGCTCTTTAGAATAAATAAACCTGATCTCTCATCATCTGCGTCCTCTGTCATGAATCCGAGAAAAGCTTTTGATGAAACCTCCTGCAATAGCTGCAAGCTTTCGGTCAGCACACTGTGGGACAAGTGTCAAGCAGAAACCTATTTAAACTGAGACGGTGTTCGCGAAACTTGCATTCGAGGTACACACAAGGAGTGGGGGGGTACTCGTAAGACTTGGCTAGCGATCCGTATCCGTCGCACTCCTTGTTAAAAAAGTTCTGTGCATAAACTTCTTTTACTAAAATCATTATGTGTAATTGATACTTTGCTTTCAAATCAATTCTGACATATTATTAAGGTTTTTTTTATCCAACAATCATTGTCAGAATGGGACACTGTTCTCCGTTTTGACAAGTCCATGACTCCGTGTTTCACCTGCATGTTTGTTTCTTGTCTTTGCTGCAGAACTACTTTGCCAGAAACTTTTACAACATGAGGATGCTGGCGCTGTTTGTTGCCTTTGCCATCAATTTCATTCTCCTCTTCTATAAGGTAAGTTCACACCACAGAAGCATCAACATGACCTTCTGCCAATGGGAACAAACCCTGCTGGACCTGAAGGAAGGCACAGTTAGCTGTTATATCTCAAAGCAAGCCTCTTTTTCAACAGAAGAATACCAAACTTTTAAACAATCAATCAATCATTCATGACAAATTTAACTAGTAGGAGTACTCTACAAGAGTCCCCTACTTTTTTTCAGGCCATTAACCGGTTTAATGTTAGACAAATGTAATACAGACTGGTACGAGGCGGAAGCGGGTGTCACTTTTTTTTATTTTACCCTTAAGTCTTGCTTTACCTTTAATGATTTACTTTAATAATAAATTCTATTTTCATCCTCTGTAAAATATATGCAGCTGGTTTATTTTGCAGGTGTGACTGATGATTCCAGAAAACAAGAAAAAATAAGCTACTAAAACTGGTATTTTCTAATATAACTATAAACGTTAATCCTCTGTTTAACTTTAGACAGCAGTTTGCTGAATATTATGCATTATTATCATTGTGTGCTGGAACAACTGTTGCAATAAGTCCATAATGGGAGTAAAGACTTTTGTCTGCAGATTTCTTTTATTTTGTGGTCATAGGCTCCTCCTCTGTTTCCTCACTGACTCTTTTCTGCAGAAACAAACTTTCCAAATTCGTTTGTTTTTTTATTTTGTTAGTTTGGCAGTTTCCATTCAGCGGTTGGCCCAGCCACTTTAAGAATACCTTAGACATGTAGGGCCCTTGGTAGGGGGGGTGCTTGGACATCACTGCTAGCAAGCAGCGGATGTCCTCCTAGCACCCTACCCGCCAATTTTAACCACACCTTAGACATTTAGGGTCCCTTGGTGGGGAGGGTGAGGGGACGTCACTGTGAGTAATCAGGAGATGTCCCCTCAGTGCCCTACCCGCCAATTTTAACTGCACCCCGCTTAGCACACACACCCCTCCCCCCTCAATATATACATTCCAACATAAACACACACACATGCACACACACACCCTCTCAAACACACATACACGCACACACACTTTGCAAGGAAGGTGGGACCTAGGACCATCTGTCCCCTGCCTCTTCCCTGGTGGGGGGTACGGGCCCCTTTGCAACGGCGGCTGTGTCCCCGGGGTGCCGGCTTCCTGGGCCCGGCGGTGCTCTCTCCGCGCGGCGGGGGGGTTCACATTACATCTGAGCCGGGAGTGTTCGTGTCCCTGGGGGGTGGGTTCTGGTCCTTGCTCCTGAGCGCTGGGCCCCGCCAAATTTCCAACTGTGGCCAAGGGTCGGGCCATATTTACAACACCCCTTGTGGGCCCTCTTTTTTCCCCGGGGTTCCCCCCTCTGGGGCGGGGGCGGCGGGCCCCTGCCTCGCTCCTCCCTGGACCAACCGTGGGCCGGGCGGATGGCTGCCTGGAGTGCGGAGCAGGTCTCCCTTGGGGGGTCCTGGCTCGTACCTGGGGTTGGGGCGGGGGGATGCCCGGAACTCCTGGGTGGTGGTGGGGTGCTCGTCTGGGGCTGTGGGCATCCTTCTCCGGTGGGGACCTGCGTTGGGTTCTCCCGGCGCGGCGGGGGGGCTGCTCTCCTGGTTGGGCTGGGGCGGCGCTCTCTCTCCCTCCATGCCTCCCTGCTCTCTGGCTCTGGGGGCCTTGCGGCGGTCCTGCTGGTCCTGGCCTGGGTGGCGGGCTTGGTCGCCCGGGCGGCGGTTGTTGGTCTTGGGGTGGGGATGGCTGGGCACTCTCCCTCCTTCTTTCCACGTTCCACCATCCATTTTAGAAGAACATAAACACTCACCTGAGCACAGGTGTTAGCTCACCTTTGCACTAACAGTTTGCATGATTGAATGACTGAAATATTTCACACTAGTTGGTTTTAAGGCATAAGTATGCGTGTGAACACTATCTGTTTTGTATACATGTCGACAGGTGGACATTTTTGCAGCTAGCAGGTGTGTTTATAACATTTGAGTGTGTGTGTGGACAGGCTCCGCCCTTTTTGTACTACATTTTAACCTTACCATAATGATTAACAACCAGTAAACTTGTTGCTTTATGCTGCTTCATGGTCTTATCCCCCTTCCCCTCCTATTATCACCCCCTACCCCCCTCTCTCTAACGTCCCTCTCTCTTCTTCCCCTCTTTCCCTTTCCGTCCGGTCCAACACCAAAGATTTTCAGACATGATTGAAATTAATAAAGTTTGGCCTCAATTACAAAAGGGGTTTATCCAGACATACCTTTGGTTTGTCTGAAGATTAATAACCCCTCTTGTTAAAGTAAAATCTGTCCAACACAAGAGGCCCTCAGCTCTCATCTGTCTGCCCAGCTGTTGGACAGGACAAGTTAAAAAAAAAAAAAAGAAAAAAAAAAGAAATCACTAATGCATTACACTCAATGCAAAATGGTAACGCACCAGGCCAGTACAGTTCTTTAAAAAAATTTAAACAAATGATCCCAGACATGAACTGAAGCATCAACAACCCTTCTGCTCAAACCAGGTAAGGATGGTAAAGACTGTAGCTCGTACCGACCCTATTCTCTCCTCAACTGCGATTCTAAGACCTTAGCTAAAGCCCTCTCCCTTTGTCTCGAAACCACAGTACATGATGTGATCTCTGATGATCAAACTGGTTTTATGCCGGAATGCCTATCATTTATATATGTATGCTGACTTGAGGTGGCTATTCCACTTGACGTAGAGCAGGGGTTGGGGACCTTTTTGGCCGAGAGAACCATAAACACCACATATTTTTAAATGTAATTTCGTCAGAGCCGTACAATATGTTTAAAACTAAAAATACAAGTGAATGTGTGGATTTTATATAATTTCAACACTTTTAAAGTACAATACGTCTGTGGATTCTTTTCAATAACATTGTCATTGTAGCGGACTAAGTTGGACTGGATGGCTGTTGGGTCGCATTCTAAGTTCCGGAGTTCATTTAACACATCAAGCAGTTGGAGATGTTGGTTGGCCCTAAGTTCTGTCGTTGGGGAGTTTGGACCAATGGGGTAGCTATGGGCCGCATAAGGAAATAGGAGGGCTGGTGCGGAAGCGAGGGAACAAAAAGTTGAGGGGAGCGCTCTCGATGGGAGAGACTTAGGAATTGCTGAATATGTTGTACGACGTTGATTACGGCCTGCAGTAACCTGAATAAAGAACCTTAAAAGAGATTAAGTCTCCGTGACTCAGTGTGGGAAAGGAACACTACATTATGCTGTTGGGGTTAAATTATGATTTCTTACCATTAATGCCACTTCTGGTGCTGCATGGCTTTGCTGATGGTTTTGTCTGGTTGATACATGGTCAGTTTAAGCTTCATGCAGGCGTTGAGACTTCCATCCGTTAAACGTGATCGTAGGTTGGTCTTAATGTTCTTTAGATGTAAGAAAGACTGCTCACATGCATACGTGGAGACAAACATTGTCAGTACAGCAATACTCACATGCTGCAGTGTCTGAGATGTGACGGGCAGCGTGTTCTAATCAGTGCACCGCTTCACCTTGCTGTTTGAGCCCACTACCCCTCCCCTTTTCCATTGAAACACACAGGTCCTTCCCAAAGACGGGAGCGCGCAGCTGCGGGGACGGCAAATCGCAGGTTTAAGTCTGGTACAAACTCTGTGATAGAACAGATAATAGTAAACTGAGAGTGGCGCTGATTTTTTTCTCTCCTTGCACAACTACTACTGCCCCCCTGGCATTGCATCGCGGCCGAGAAGGATTGTTGTAATGAAACTTTTGGTAACGCTTTCTTTTACAGTACAGTACTTACAGTGTACTTAAGTGGTATTTACATGGTACTTATAGTGTAACTACTGGGTACTTAAATGGTACTTTTTATGGAATTTACTGGGTACTTACAGTGTGTTTACATGGTACTTTCTATGGGACTTTACTAGGTACTTACATGGTACTTTTTGTGTCTAGTCTGTACTTACTGTGTATTTATATGGTACTATTTGGTTCATACCTATGTTGTTACGGGGGGAAAGGGAAGTACCCAGGCGCAGAGAGGAGAGGAGGCAGGAGGATGCAGGGAATAGGGTTTAATAACAAAAACTCGAAACTACAAAACAAAACCACTGCATACGGCAGGCAAAACTCGAAACACTCGAAAGACTCAAAACCGGGGAAAAATACAATATGGACCAGCACAGGAGGAAGGGAAAGACAGGACTTAAATACATACAAGACACAGGTGGAAACACTCAGGACTGATGGGGCAAGGTCAAACTCGAAACAACAACGGAACAGGAAATACTTCAAAATAAAACAGGAAATCCAAGAACAAAACACAAAGAAACTGAAACCGTAACATAACCCCCCCCCCCTCAAGGAACCGCACCGAGGTTCCTCCAAGAGTCCAGGAGGAGGGGGCCCGAAAGGCCAACAGGAGTCTGGCGTAGCGGGTCCGGAGGACGACCCGGACACCGCCCTGTCCGGCGAGGCGGGTCAGGAGGACGGCCAGGAGACCGCTCCGTCCGGCGAGGCGGATCCGAAGGGCGGCCGGGAGGCCGTTCAGTCCGGCGAGGCGGGTCCGGCCAGCAAACGGCTGGTGACTCGGGTTCACAGTCAGGAACTGGCGGCTCGGACTCCGCGGCAGGCGGCCTGGGTCCGGGGTCCGCGGCAGGCGGCTCGGGCTCTGGGTCCGCGGCAGGCGGCCCGGGTTCGGGGTCCGGGGCAGGCGGCTCGGGTTCCGCAGCAGGCGGCCCGGGTTCTGGGTCCGCGGCAGGCGGCTCGGGTTCGGGGTCCGCGGCAGGCGGCTCGGGTTCGGGGTCCGCGGCAGGCGGCCCGGGTTCTGGGTCCGCGGCAGGCAGCTCGGGTTCGGGGTCCACGGCAGGAACGGGAGGGGTGGCGTCCGGCAACCTCCTCGGAGCCGGAATCGGTCGTGCTCGGTCCGACACCCTCCTCGGAGCAGGATTGGAGGAGTTGCGTCCTGCAACCTCCTTGGAGCCGGAACGGGTCGTGGTGCGTCCGGGACCCTCCTAGGAGCTGGAACAGGAGGAGTTGCGTCCAGCAACCTCCTCGGAGCCGGAACGGGTCGTGCTGGGTCCGGCACCGCCCTCGGAGCCGGAACGGGTCGTGCTGGGTCCGGCACCGCCCTCGGAGCCGGAACGGATCGTGCTGGGTCCGGCACCGCCCTCGGAGCCGGAACAGGTTGGGGTGCATCAGGTGCCCTCCTGGACGCAGGACCGGGTTGGGGAGCTTCCAGGTCCACCTCCGGGACCACGACGGGACGCCGAGAAGGTCGGCGGCGACGACGGCGGCCCCCTCTTACAGCCAGTCGACTCCCGTTGAAGTAGGAGGCGGGGAGCTGACCCTCCAAAGTCCACTGGGACTCGTCCCCCTCCTCCTCCAGGTAAGGGTCCTGCCACAGGTCCTGGTCCAGAGGGTCCAGGAAGGCCCGTGGCTGGAGAATGTCCAGCTCCATCCATGAGTCAGGGGAGAGCTTACGGTGAGGACGGCGGCGGCTGCGACGACGGCCGCCTCTCACGGCCAGACGACTCCCATCGAAAAAAGAGGAGGGGAACTGGAACCATTCTGGGGTCCACCAGAAACTGGTCCTCTCTGCTGGGTACAGATTAGGCTGGTCCATAATGTTACGGGGGGAAAGGGAAGTACCCAGGCGCAGAGAGGAGAGGAGGCAGGAGGATGCAGGGAATAGGGTTTAATAACAAAAACTCGAAACTACAAAACAAAACCACTGCATACGGCAGGCAAAACTCGAAACACTCGAAAGACTCAAAACCGGGGAAAAATACAATATGGACCAGCACAGGAGGAAGGGAAAGACAGGACTTAAATACATACAAGACACAGGTGGAAACACTCAGGACTGATGGGGCAAGGTCAAACTCGAAACAACAACGGAACAGGAAATACTTCAAAATAAAACAGGAAATCCAAGAACAAAACACAAAGGAACTGAAACCGTAACATATGTGGTACATACTGGGTATTTATAATATTCTTACAGGGTATTTACATGTTGTGCAAAGGTGTCTTTTATGGTACTTACCACATGTAAGAACAAGGTAAGTACAAATAAAGTACCTTGACCTTTAGGTCTGCACTCGCTGCATGTTTCATGGTATTTACCATGAATTTACCACAGAAACTACCCCTTAAGTACACTGAAACTGTAACTGTAAAAAAAACTCAACTACATGGTACTTTCATTACTAAATACTGGGTATGTTCACTTGAATATTACTTGGTACTTACCCCTTAAGTACAATGAAACTGTAACTGTAAAAGAAAGTCAGCCCTATTTCCACTCTATTACATGGTACTTTCATTACTAAATGCTGGGTATGTTCACTTGAATATTACTTGGTACATACCCCTTAAGTACAATGAAACTGTAACTGTAAAAGAAAGTCAGCCCTATTTCCACTCAACTACATGGTACTTTCAGTAGTAAATGCTGGGTATGTATACGTATTACCTTCCTGTGCAGTGTACATACACACTTGGTCTTCTGACCTCACCAAATGAGACAATGCTAACCTGTTGGTAAGGGTAAAGTAACTACATTGTAAAAAAAATATACTGGCCTGATTACTTCTTGTAACATGAGGCAAGTTTAAAGAGAAACAAGACAGCAGTGAAAACAACAATCTTTAATATGATACGTGTCTGCAGCATACAAAGTGTCATCACAATGAAATAGGTTTTAAGTACAAAACAGTACAAAGGAGAATATTCTAAAAAACACATTATTGGCCAGAGGGTCGTGTTTTTTGTCCATCAAAATTCTTTCAGCAGAGTTTGGTAACGGTGCAGGACTTCTTCAGGGTTTGTAACTGCAAGAAAATTCACAATATGAGCTCAAGTGAACATAAAAAGCATAACGACTTTGATGAAATACAAAAGAAATTTTACTTATTTAATCATTTCTGTAATGAGTTTGATAAATCTCTATGAATTTTTTTATCGCTTTGACTGTAATGCTTGAAATTAATCAATTATCCTCATTTAAAAACATGATAAATTATTCAAAACTTAACTTTTTTTAATATTGTTCTAAAAATGAACTTGTTTTAATATATATTATATAATGTCAGGAAAATATGTAAAACAACAAGGCTAAATATTTACTTTTAATACTAAAAACACCCCGAGTGTGTCTTTTTGTTAACTAGGTTGGGGCAAGTAAAGTTGCTAATTACCAGCGCACTTGAATGCAGCACAACTACCCCCAAAGTGAACATGCAGATTAATCTGGAGAGCCTCGAGGCGCGCGCAACAGTTTGAATTTCTCTTCATCTGGCAGGTAAGCCAGTGTTTTTGTTTTTTTAAAATATTAGATAAATTACATGTAAATATTTAAACTGATCAAACTTTATAAAGAAGCTAACCTCGTGATTTCAAGCTACTATCTCTGTGTTTGAAACGTGACGTAAGAGCATGTCTACCTTACTGCAATAATTTCAGTTATTTCATGTTTACATTTTTAAAGTTTGTAATGAAAATCTACAAACACAGTTGTTACTTACCAGGAGAGGGGCACATGTAATACAAGCATGTAGCCTAAATGATAACGTCTGTTTTTCTGTGCTCGTTTAACTGAGCGCACGTCTTTCTGGGAAAATCAACGACGATGACGTACTTCCGTCTTTTTACCGCTTTAGATCAGCTGTGGTGAAGAAGACATTCCAGACGAATCCACAGGAGAGTACGCTAAAATAAGTTAAATACACCAAGTGGACATATTATTTACATTAATGAAGAGTTTAACTGCCTTTTCCCCATTTTCTTTTCTTTCACCGTTTTTATTTTATTTTTATTTATTTATTTATTTTCAAATATGATAGAGACAACAATACCACCCAACAGTGAATGTAACTGTTTGAAAATTAAAACATATTTTTGTGAATAACTGTGTTGAATTTGAAATTGCCTATTTATTTCTTTTTTCCTTTTCTTTTACACTGCAATGTTTTTCATGCTAATGCAAATTGTAGGTGCGAATAATATTTATAAAGAAGAAATACACACAGCAATTGCCAATTAAAACATTGCTTTTGTCATTCTTTGTCTAAACAAGTTAGATTTTTTTATGGCAATTTTGATTTTTTTTCTTTGATTTCTTTTTTGTTGTTCTTGTTTATGTAACTAAAATATAAAGTTTTGAATAATTTATTGTCATGTTCATAAATGAGGATAATTGATTAATTTCAAGCATTACAGTCAAAGCGATAAAGAATTCACAGAAATTTATCAAACTCATTACAGAAATGATTAAATAAGTAAAATATATTTTGTACTTCATCAAAGTCTTTATGCTTTTTATGTTCACTTGAGCTCATATTGTGAATTTTCTTGCAGTTACAAACCCTGAAGAAGTCCTGCACCGTTACCAAACTCTGCTGAAAGAATTCTGATGGACACAAAGCACGACCCTCAGGCCAATAATGTGTTTTTTAGAATTCTCCTTTGTACTGTTTTGTACTTAAAACCTATTTTATTGTGATGACACTTTGTATGCTGCAGACACGTATCATATTAAAGATTGTTGTTTTCAATGCTGTCTTGTTTCTCTTTAAACTTGCCTCATGTTACAAGAAGTAATCAGGCCAGAATATGTTTTTACAATGTAGTTACTTTACCCTTACCAACAGGTTAGCATTGTCTCATGTGGTGAGGTCAGAAGACCAAGTGTGTATGTGCACTGCACAGGAAGGTAATACGTGTACATACCCAGCATTTACTACTGAAAGTACCATGTAGTTGAGTGGAAATAGGGCTGACTTTCTTTTACAGTTACAGTTTCATTGTACTTAAGGGGTATGTACCAAGTAATATTCAAGTGAACATACCCAGCATTTAGTAATGAAAGTACCATGTAATAGAGTGGAAATAGGGCTTTGTACTTACCTTGTTCTTACATGTGGTAAGTACCATAAAAGACACCTTTGCATAACATGTAAATACCCTGTAAGAATATTATAAATACCCAGTATGTACCACATAGGTATGAACCAAATAGTACCATAAAAATACACAGTAAGTACCATGTAAGTACAGAGTAGACACAAAAAGTACCATGTAAGTACCCAGTAAATTCCATAAAAAGTACCATGTAAGTACCCTGAAAGTACCCAGTAGTTACACTATAAGTACCATGTAAATACCACTTAAGTACACTGTAAGTACTGTACTGTAAAAGGAAGCGTTACCAAACTTTTTTTTTTAAATAATAAGATTTGTCTGCGAGCCAGATGTGGCCATCAAAAGAGCCTGATATGGCTCGCGAGCCATGGGTTCCCGACCCCTGACATAGAGAAAGCATTTGATAGTGTGGAGTGGAATATGCGTTTGAATCTTTAAAGTGATTCGGTTATGGTCCCAACTTCATCCCCTGGATTGAGCTTTTGTATAAATCACCCAAAGCCTCTGTAATTTGTAATGATAAATGGTCACAATACTTTCAGTTGTCATGGGGTACTCGCCAGGACTGTCGTCTCAGTGCACTACCATTCACTCTGGCTATAGAGCCCTTATCTATCACACTTAAAACCTTACCATCAATTAGTAGAACCCACTGGGGGGGGATGCTACAAATTGAACTTAAGTAAAAGTAAATGTTATCCTGTTAATGATCTGGCTCTCCAATTACAATGGTGTCCTCCCACTCCAAATGTCAACAGATGTCTTTAAGTTTTTTTGTATCAATATTACAAGAGACATGCAGCATCTCTATCAAAAAACCCTCTATCATTTATTTGAAAAAGACTAAATTAGACCTAAGGAAGTGGAGAACTCTATACCTATGTCTGGCTGGGAAGGTTAATTGTAGTAAAATGACTGTACTCCCGCATTTCGTTACGTTTTTCAGTGTATTCTACTCTATTTCCATACTTTTTTTTTAATCTCTTGAAAAGGCTTTTGTCTCACTTATATGGGATGGAAGGAAACCTAGTATATGACTTGAATCGCAACAGATGTCTAAAAATCAAGTGACTTTAGTTTAGTCTTTCCCAACTTCTGCTGCTATTACTGGGCTTCAAAAGTAAAGAATATTATACATTATTTTCACACTCCAGATATGGACTGGTGCCTTCTTGAAGCTGCATCTTGCATCTCAATTTCTCTCTGAGCTCTGGTAACCACTGACTTGTTTCTCTGTGCCCTTAAATGCCCTAATATCCCAGTCGTCCTGAATACTCTTAAAATATGGTTACATTTGACTGCAGGAATCTCCTTCATTTAAGTCCAATACACAACAATCATCTCTTTTCCCATGCTACGCTGGACTCTGACTTAATTCTCTGGAAAAAGCAAGGTATTCATCTTTTTAAAGACATGTACATAAACTCTGTCTTTGCGAGTTTTGATGATCTTTCACCTAAATTTAATCTCCCTCGGTCTAGCCTATTCTGTTACTTCCAAATTTGTCACTTTCTTCAGTGTCATGACTCAGACTTTCCATATATGCTATCAGGTATAGAAGCAATTTTAGAAACCCCAGTATATTTTAGAAGATTTATCTCAAGAATATATGATCATATAACTTCCTTAAAAAACACAAATCTTGTAAACAGTAGGGCAGACTGGGTGAATGAGTCGGGGAAGATACTGGTTTTGGAGGACGACATCTGGAATGATGTTTTACTAAGAATAAATGGCAGCTCCTCCTGTGCAAAATTGAACTTAATCCAATTAAAAGTTGTACATCGCATCCGCTTCTCCAAAGCAAGACTAGTAAAGATTGATCCTAATGTAGAAGCCAGCTGTGTTAGATGCCATCATACCCTTGCTGATTTAACAAACATGTTCTGGCTGTGTCCATCTCTGCCATCCTGCTGGTCTGTCATTTTTAAAAAATTGTCACATGCTCTCAAAATTGATCTTCAAGCCAACACAGCCATGGCTATATTTAGCATCACAGCTAGAAAACAATCTACTCTAAGGAAATTAAATAAACATATAATTTCTTTTACAACACTATTTGCACGTAGAATGATTTAATTACACTAAATGTCAAATAAGCCACACAAAGTGTCTCTTTGGTTTAGTGACTCAATACGATTTATGGAGCTAGAAAATATTCAATACATTCTAGGGGTGTCAAGAGGCAAATTTCTTTTTATGTGGGGTCCAATAATATCATACTTTGATGAGCTCAAAACTTTTCCCAAGTAGCAGCTTCCAATGATTCTCCTGTTTTTTTACATTTTGGTTCCTCCTGTCATCGTCATGCTCAGCCTTAGTGTTGCATGCATGCTTATATCATTTGATGTTATGATTTGTTTAACTTTTTTTTTGCTTGACTTTCGCCGAGTTCTTTATTTCTGGTGCTCAATAAAAAAAAGATTAATCTCAAAAAACAAAAAAGATTATAGAATTAAAACAAGTTAAGTTGCTTAGTATGCATATAAAGCAGTGATTTTTTTTTATTTATTTATTTATTTTAAGACCTCTGTTGCTTGTGGAAGCCACTGTCACATTAGTGTGAACTCCTGGCCTGCTTCTCTTTGCAGGCAGAGTTTGGACAACTTACCCTGGGAGCTCTTCCTCTTTGGCCATGTTGGCAGCAGTGGACACTTCTTTGTTTTCATTTTTATTGTCAAGTTTTGACTTTCTGCTGCGAGCTGCCTTTACAGGAACTGCTTTTGGAATATTAAAGATCTCCTGATCTGCTTTCCAAATGACAAACCACGTGGGTTTCTTTGATTCTCCCACAACAGGCTTGCTTTCTTCTTCAGCAGGGCTTGTTTGGTCACTGCTCACCTCTTTAGGTCTTTGTGCTTTTGGTTCAGCGACCACTGGAGCCTGGGTTCTCTGGTACAGAAAGAGCACATTCTTCTGTCGCAACTGCTGGAACTGCTCCTTGACAAGCTCTCTTGACTGAGGTGGCTTTTAAAACCTCATTTTGGATTGCCTTTTCTCTCTTTGTTCTGCTGGGTTTGCTGACTTTTTTTAAACTATTTTCTGATGTTCAGACTCAAGCTCTTGGTTCTCAGCAGTAACCATGTCCTCGTGAGATGTTTTCCTTCTTCCTCTCACAGGTTTCTAGGTGAAGAACTGAGAACCTCTTGTAGCTCGGTGGAAGCTGTAGGAGCCACACTTTCAGCTTCTTGTCTTGTGTATAAGCAACAGAAGGTTTTGGGCTTAATGCTCGAAAAAACTAACATCTTCTGCTCTTCTGAGATTGCCTTAACATCATCTTGAGGTGTAGCAGGAGACAGAAGAGGAAGCTGTTGGGATCTCTGGGGGTTTCAACAACAATCCATCTCCTGATAAACAATAGAAATTGAGTGGATGGCTGTTTTTTTTACAACATTGTAGTTAATTATTTAAAAATGTTCCAAGTTCCTGCAGGTTTGTACTGTCTATTTCTCCCTGAAGTAACTACATCATATTCTTCCAGGTTTCCACCTCTTCATCCCTGGTTGAGGGAAAGGAGGCAGTTTATGGCAGCAGCAGTGTCCAGTGGGAGCATCAGCCTGAAGAATGGTTGGATGCTAAAGAGAGAGGGTTGGAGGGGAACGGCAAGCCAGCGAAGCCCATCACAGTCCGGTTTGTCCTGGAAGAAAGCAGTGGATACATGGAGCCCATGCTACGGATCCTAGCTGTTCTGCACACAGTCATCTCCTTCTTCTGCATCATTGGATATTACTGCCTAAAGGCAGGACACTGACAGACTAACAACAGAAATTAGTATTTTCTGATATGTTGCATCAAAGTGGTGGGTTTTGAAAAGGAATTGTCTTCCTCTGCTCTCTGTGTGTACTCTCCAGGTCCCCCTGGTGATCTTCAAGCGGGAAAAGGAAGTAGCCCGAAAGCTGGAGTTTGATGGTCTCTACATCACAGAACAGCCTTCAGAGGATGATATCAAAGGACAATGGGACAGACTCGTGATCAACACTCAGTAAGTGGACTTTGTCCATCCCTGTGTCTGTCAGTCTGTTCTCAGTGAGGAGTATGTTGAGGCTGCCATCCATTAGAGCACAATTTTAGAATTTTATCATTTCGGCACACTGTCCTACAGAAGCCGTGAAAGGCCTAATTTGCTTTTTTTTGCGTAATTTCTCATTATAATGACATCTAATATAACCTCATTATGGGAAAAAATAATTTTCTTGTGATAATGAGATAGTAGGTGTCATTAACACCACATTAAAAAATTAATTGTTTAGTGATCATGAGATAACAAAACAAAGTTTTGTAAAATCAGCAGCAAAACAAAGCAGTTTGTCAGGGACAATGTCGGAATACCAGAAGAATTGATCAAGTTATAATTGATTACTTTTATTATGGTCGAACACAGACAGAGTTTGAGCTGATGAAGTCTGTCTTAAACAACAGTCAAATCCGTCATCGTCATTTTAGGAGAAGTTATGCCTGGGTGCAACTGCACAGGCGGCTGCAAGTCAGTGATCCTACGGGTTTTTGTCAATTTCATCAGGGACTAGATGAGGGGACCAGGCCATCTACGTGTTTACAGACTGATGCATGAGAGGTGCAGGCTAGAAGGACTGCGTGTTAATCGAGACTCGTCTGTCATTATGAGAAAAATACTTGTTTTCTTGTGAAAAAGTGATAGTAGATGTCACAAAGTGTGAAAATCCTAAAAGAAAAATGGAAGAAGTCGTTGCATATTATAGTAAACACACCTGAGAGTGTTGATAAACAATTTGTAAATAATAGTATACTTTTTGTTCTAAAAGGTAATTCCAAAGCACCCGAAAATTGTGCACAGAAATCACGTAGCATATAAGGGGCACCGAATGCATAAAGTGTGAGAAAGAGTCAGAGAAAAGTCACTGAGAATCTGTTCACAGTTGCACAGGTGTCCAGTGTGGGCTGACCATGGGTTGTCCCGGCCTGCCTCTCTGGGTGGGGCAGGTGGGGGCTTAGGACTCTCGGACGGTGGCGTGCAATTTACTTATTACATTCTTGTGCTATGACTCTGTTTTATTGCCCCCCCCCCCATCTTAACTCTTTATCCACCATCTCTAACATCCCACTTCCTCTCTCCGTTCCTTTTCCTTTCAGTCCAACAAGGAATCCATATAAATATAATAATTATAAATAAAGCTTGGCTTCAAGTACAAAAGTGATTCATAAAAATACAAACAGAGTGTTTGTCTCAAGATACATAAACCCCTATTGTAACAGTAAAATCTGTCCAACACAAGAGGTGAAAAAATCTGCATTAAAAGTAACTTGAACTTGTTTATAACACGCTATATGTTAGCCATGTTAAAAGATTCATAATACCTGTTTAAAAAATGTGAAAACAAATGTTACTGTAACTCTCAATCTTCTTAGTAAAACTTAAAAATATAACACACACTCCAACACCCTTTAGGTGCATTCACACCGGACGCAATTCGTGCACTAGAGCATCAAGTTTCAATGTTAATTCAATGTACATACGCAATCTATACAAACTCTGTACAAATCCTGCTGCGCGATTTGGGCGTCAGTCCGATTTGGGCAGCAGACGCGGCGAGCCGTGTCAACCAATCAGGAACTCAACTCTGGACATGTGTCGTTTTCAGTGACTTGATCACTGGGTTGAAAAAAAGTCCAATATGAGCGCTAGTTGCAAGAATTTTCGTCCTGAATATCCATTCATTTTCTGAATCCACTGGGGCCGCTGAGTTGCCGAAGACCGTCCGGGTTACTGTTGGGTGAAGGCGGGATACACTCTGGACAGGTTGCCAGCCTGTCTCAGAGCCCATGGAGCTGAGCTGAAGTGATCAAGCTTGCTATGCTAACCAGCTGCCCGGTGGACAATTTAGTGACCAAGTGCCACTGCTGAGGATCTGGCAGAGCCCTGCCGGACCCTGGTCGGTTTTCCTTGCTATGCTGACCTGTGGCCGGTTGGCTGCCCCTCAGGCAGAGAGTTGCCTTGGGTGCTGTTGTAGCAGGTGCGAACGTTCCAGCTCCATGGGCTTATGATGCTATCTTATTTTCATTGAGAGAATAATAAAAAAAGACCTTCCAGTTTTAGTTTTGTTTTCCCCCTCTTGGCTTAATGCGGAACAGGAATTCTTGGCCACTGGGCCACAGACAGAGTGTAATTTGTAACTTGTAATTTGTAAGTATAATTTGAAACGACCATAATATCCAGGCGCAGCTCCTGCATAAAATGGTGAACTTCACAGTACTGCGGGCATCTCTGAACCCAGATACAGTGACGTGCTTGCCTGCACCTCTGTAGATCTCTCCAAAACATATAAACCAAAGCTACTCACTCAACATCATCTATGTTTTCCATGATGTGGCAAAGAATGAAGTTCAGAAAAATGTTGGCTCTAGATTACAAGGCGTACTGTAGTGTATTAAAAAACATTAAGCCTTTTAAGTGTGCCTTGTAGTGCAGAAAATGTGGTAATTTCAATAATTCTAATAAGTGGCACTTTGAAGCGCCCATCGGCTTGGGTCCACACCATGACATGATCCTACCTTCACATATGGAGTTAAAGAAATTAAATAAACCCAAACCCAGCTCTGGAGCCAAAGATATGACTGGATCTTTGAGACACACCAGGCTGAAGTTTTTCTTTGTACCCATTAATCCAGATCTAAGATACTGATTTTAATACTTTCTAACCTTGGAGTGTTTTTGGAAGAAGAAAAAGATTCAGCAACAGATGTCTGCATGGCAACGGGGACACGTTACAGGAGACATCAGGATGTTCTGTGTGATTGACACAATGTGAAGAGTTGTTTAGTAATTTTTGGGGGGCAGTTTCTAAACAGTTTTAGAATCTCTTAATTTCACTCCCCATCTTGCTGAGCTCAGGTTGAAAAGAATCAGTCTTGTTTGGCTGGTCATTACTGCCTCCTGCTGGCTGACAGCAGGTGGTGGAAAGATATATGTAAGAGTGAAAATTTTAACAACACTTCTTTAATTGTGCATTTGATTGTCTGTATATTAATGCGTATTTTGTTCTTTTACTTTCAGATCTTTCCCCAACAACTATTGGGATAAGTTTGTGAAGAGGAAAGTAAGTTTAACATCTGCATTTGATCTATGGATAACTTTTAATCAAGTGTACAATCTACTTCAAATAAACAAGGCAACAGAAAATGGATCTTAAAGTTAATATGTTTTCTCAGATTAAAAGGAAAATAAAGATTAAAAAACAAGAAATGAAAAGGACATCATAAAGCACTGCATTGGATCTGCCATCATACTTTATAAATGCTTAATCAAGTACTTAAATGTAAACAAAAATCTTCCCGCGGGCCACCATTGGCCTCCGTCCGCCGCACTTTGAGAACCCTTGTTGTATAGCATCTGTGAGGGTTACAAAAAAAAGTGAATTCCTTTTTTGTTGGGTGAAGTGTCCTCTAAACATCCTCATACCCTAATTCCTCCAATCATTTGTCTTGATTGTTTTGATGGGGGTGACTTGTCAGCAGGTAATTTATCTATCAAAGTGTTCATTAGACAATTAAAATCGCCTCCAATAATTGTGCTTTCCACTGCGAAACCGGATATCTTGTTAAAAGCTTCCACTAAAAAAATCCGTGCAAGGAGGCTGAAATAGGTACAAATCTCCCATACTTATCATGAATACATCTGGACACTTTAATTGGTAGATTTTTTAACTAATATTGTCACACCCTGCTTTTACTGGTAAAGAAGGAGAAATAAACCTGATCAAAGCCACACTGTCGCAGCTTTAAATGCTCTTCATCATTCAGATGGGTTTCTTGCAGCATAGTAATGTCGACCTTTTCCTTTCTCAGGGAAAGCAAAATCGTCTTCCGTTTAATACAGGGGTCTCAAACATACGCCCCGCGGGCCGTTTCCGGCCCGCCAGGTGGTTTAGTCCAAGCCCACACACGAAGAGTAAAAATCGTAAGGGTATTTAAAAAAGAAAGCAAGTTTCTAGTCCATTCCTGTGGCGAGTTATGATATTTTAAAAGAAATAACCGAAATGCGCAATTCCACCACTAGGGGGAGCAAAGGAAACACAAAACAGGTGAAACAGCATCTATAATAATAATAATAATGGATTGGATTTATCTGCGCTTTTCAAGACACCCAAAGCGCTTACATTATGTCCATTATTCATTCACTCCTCATTCTTACTTGGTGATGGTAAGCTACGGTTGTAGCCACAGCTGCCCTGGGGCAGACTGACAGAGGCGTGGCTGCCATTTCGCGCCTACGGCCCCTCTGACCAACACCGGGATCATTCATACACATTCACACACTAGTGGAGCCACACTGGAGGCAAGGAGGGTGAAGTGTCTTGCCCAAGGACACAACGACATTTTGGCTGGTGGGAGCGGGGATCGAACCGCCAACCCTTCGATCATTGGACGACCCGCTCAACCACCTGAGCCACTGTCGCCTGTCTATGCACGTTCCAAAAGCGAAACATAACAGCTCTGCGTCTGGGTAAGATGCACTTTGGTTCCCTATGAGCCTTACCACTGGTATGTTGGATCTACTTGGGACTTACGATCTACTTGGCGCCGCGGATGGCTGCCTCGGTGCTGTGCTCTCTCGCACTTATCACTTTTTTTCCTTTTAGCGTTGCTCTCTGCTCTCCCACTGCGGTTACATTCAGCAGAGAAGAGCTTTTGCACATCCGGGAGTCCAGTGCCGGACTTTTTTATCCTGTTTTCACTCACACGGATAGTTTTTTGGAGATCCTGATCGGAGGCGCAGCAGCCCTGTGTGGACTTAGGAAACGGCGTCAACGCAGTAAGTGGGCAGGCGCGCTGGTCAAGCGGAGGCAGCGTGGTTTACGCACCGCTCTACTAGCCATACACCTAGGAAACGTCCGCTCTCTGGCCAACAAAGTGGATGAACTGCTGCTTCTCCTAAACAAAAACTCGGATTTTCGCTGCTCCTCCGCCCTGTGTTTTACTGAAACCTGGCTCAGTGAACGCATCCCGGACAGCGCACTTCACCTGCCGGGCTTCCAGCTGCACCGCGCGGACCGCAACGCCGCGCTGTCGGGGAAATCAAAGGGAGGCGGAACGTGCTTCTATATAAACAAAGGTTGGTGCACAGATGTCACTGTGCTAAAGAAGACACGCAGCCCGCACTTGGAGTCTTTTTTCATAAACTGTAGACCATTCTATTCTCCGCGGGAGTTTTCCTCGTTCATGCTGGTCGGTGTTTACATTCCACCACAGGCGTGCGTAACGGAGGCGTTACAGCAACTCGCTGACCAGATCACAGAGGTTGAAAGAAACCACCCCGACTCTCTGGTGATTACACTCGGGGATTTTAACAGAGCAAACCTCAAGGCTGAAATACCCAAATACAAACAGCATGTGACTTGCCCCACCAGAGGCTCGAACATTTTGGACCACTGCTACACAACAATAACAGACGCATATCACTCTGTTTCCCGCGCTGCCCTGGGACTTTCTGACCACTGCCTAGTCTATCTTATCCCAACCTATAGGCAAAAGCTGAAATCAGCTAAGCCCATAGTGAAGACTGGGAAGAGATGGTCAGATGAGTCAAAGTTGCAACTGCAAGCCTGCTTTGACTGCACTGACTGGAGGGTATTCGAGGCTGCTGCCTCAGACCTGGATGAACTCACTGACACCGTCACATCCTACATCAGTTTTTGTGAGGACGTGTGTGGAGACTAAAACCTTCTGCACATACAACAACAACAAACCATGGTTCACTGCTAAACTGAGGCAGCTACGTCAGGACAAAGAAGAGGCCTACAGGAGTGGAGATCGGGACCGGTATAAACAGGCTAGAAACAAGCTAACAAAGGAGTTCAAGAGGTCCTTCACTGCAAAGCTGACGGACCAGTTTTCTGCCAACGACTCCTCTGCAGTTTGGAAAGGCCTGCAGACCATCACCAACTACCGGAGACCATCCCCCCGCCCCTCAGACAGTTACCACCTGGCTGAGGAGCTTAACGACTTCTACTCAAGGTTTGAAAGAACATCACCTTCCCCCTCAGCCACCATTTCCATCACACAGGATCTACCTGCAATCCCAACCTCCTCCACACCTGCCCCCTCAACCGCACTGACGATCTGCGAACGAGATGTGCGTCAACAGTTCCAGAAGCAGAAGATCAGGAAGGCTCCAGGACCCGATGGAGTCTCTCCCTCCTGCCTGAAAGTCTGTGCTGACCAGCTAGCTCCCATCTTCACCAGGATCTTCAACAGCTCCCTGGAGATGTGTGTGGTGCCTGCATGCCTCAAACTCTCCACCATCATTCCAGTCCCCAAGAAGTTCCCAGTCACAGGACTAAATGACTACAGACCATTCGCCCTGACCTTGGTAGTCATGAAATCTTTCGAACGACTGGTGCTGAACCACCTGAAGGTCATCACAGAGCCTCTGCTAGACCCCCTGCAGTTTGCCTACAGAGCAAACAGGTCAGGGGACGACGCAGTCAACATGGCTCTCCACTACATCCTGCACCACCTGGACTCTGCAGACACCTACGCACAGGTTCTATTCGTGGACTATAGCTCTGCATTTAATACCATCGTCCCAGAGCTCCTCCACCACAAGTTGTCCCAGCTCGCCGTGCCTCTCCCCACCTGTCAGTGGATCACAAGTTTCCCCACCGACAGGAGGCAGCAGGTGAAACTGGGTCGCTCCACATCCAGCACACGGATCCTGAACACTGGCGCCCCCCAGGGGTGTGTTCTCTCCCCTTTGCTCTTCTCCCTCTACACCAATGACTGCAGATCAGGAGCCCCCTCTGTGAAACTCTTGAAGTTTGCAGATGACACCACAGTCATTGGGCTCATGCGGGACGGGGATGAGACTGCATATAGAGGAGAAGTGGAGCGGCTAGTCCTATGGAGCAGCCAGAACCACCTGGAGCTGAACCCACTCAAAACAGTGGAGATGACAGTGGACTTCAGGAGGAATCCCTCCACTCCCCCCCCACTCACAATTCTCAACAGCACTGTCCTCTCAACAGTCTCACACAGGTTCCTGGGGTCCACCATCTCACGGGACCTTAAGTGGACTGCTCACATTGACTCACTCCGCAAAAAGGCTCAGCAGAGGTTGTACTTCCTGCGACAACTCAAAAAGTTCAACCTGCCTCAGGAGCTGCTGACCATTTTCTACACTGCAATAATCCAGTCTGTCCTGACCACATCCATCACGGTCTGGTTTGGTTCAGCTACCAGTCACGACAGATACAGACTTTAGAGAATCATTAGATCTGCTGAGAGGATTATTGGTTCCAGCCTTCCCCCCATTCAGGACCTGTACCGATCCCGAGCCAGGAAGCGGGCTGGCAGGATCGTAAAAGACCCCTCTCATCCTGGACACTGCCTTTTTAGCCCCCTCCCGTCAGGGCGACGCTTTAGGACACTGCGAACCAAAACCACTCGCCACAAAGACAGCTTGTTCCCCCGAGCTGTCACTCTTATGAACACCTGACTCCAGACTACTCAAGGACACTGTACAATCACATAAACTGTCCAACTGGAATTACCGCTGCTGCATTTTTTTTTGTCTTGTTATTTTAATCTATTTCCTTATTCAGTTATGTTTATTTATTCATACAGCCACCTTACACTTACCTTCTTTTTTATTATTTATCTTTTTATTATTTATCCTTCTACCTTGCTAGTTTGCACAAGAGCACAAGTAACCGAAGTCAAATTCCCTGTACATGCGCTGTACTTGGCAAATAAAGTGATTCTGATTCTGATAAGGATGACCGGTAGTGACACCCTAATTACCAAAATGTCGTCAAAAAGAAGTGGATTGCTAAGCTTTCCAGGAAAAATGGACAGAGTTTAATTTGTTCACAGAGCTGAATGCAAAACCTACATGCTGGGTATGTCATCAACAGGTCGCAGTGTTCAAAGAATATAACATTCAGCACCACTATGAGACTCACCATAAAGAAAAGTTTCACCGTGTCAGATGTAAAATTTTCAGTCTGTATAAAATTGAAATTGAACTTTTTTTTTAAGTGAAACTAATTTTATTTGAGATCCATTGGCCACAAGTGATTTGGCTACTATGCGATGCACCCTTTCAATTTTAACTCAGCCATTTTTGGCCTCAGCCAGGCCTGGCTGGGGATTCAGGTCTCAAAAAACCTTGTTGGGTTACCTCCCTCCATCTCTTCTGGTAAGCCGATAATCCGTAAAATTCTTTCTCCTACCTCTGTTCTCCAGATCCTCAACATGCTTCGCCATCGCCTGTATTTAGCTTGCCAACACCTTGATCCAATCTTCAGATCCAATCCTCCATTTATGTAGTTCGTTCCTGGATTTCCTTCAGCTGTTGAGAAAGGGTCTCCAGCAACCGGGAAAGTGGCCCCAGCCTCTTCTCTATCACCTTAGTTATTAGACCAGGAGACCTAGCAGTGACTTCAGGCTTGCTCGTCTTAGTTGATTTTCTATTCTCTTTTGGTGGCATCTTGTCCCAAAACTTCAAAAAATACTCATCAATGTTCATAATCAAAAGCCAGTTTTTTTTCTTCCCTCTTTCTTTAAAAAGGATGTGAATGGCAGATCTGGTGGGAATATGTTGAAAAAAATCATTGAAGTGGTACGGAGATAAGATAAATCAACCACTCTACACCGCCATCTTGAGTTTCCCCCCCAAAGACTACGTTTTTATCTGAAGTTCTTATTCTGAAAGTTTTAACCGTTAAAAATATTATCAAAGTCATAATTCAAAGTTTTAAGTTCAAAAAGCTTTACAGGTATTTGAGAGGTGACTGATCAATAAATCTCCTTGGTTACAGTAGAGAGGCATTATGAACTGTAACTGTTGCAGTAACCAATGATCTTTGGTGTTTCAGAGACAAAGTAACTTAACTAAGACTGTGGTTCTCTGTGTTGTCAATCATGTTTGGCCTGATGGAATGTGCTTTTTTAAGGACTGTCATTGTCTTAACTGTTCCTCTCCTTGTATGTGGGTTATCATATCAATACTTATATTTCTAAGTGCCTTTTCATGTTCCACTCCTCCTCAGGTGATGGACAAGTATGGAGAATTTTATGGTCATGACCGCATCAGTGAGTTGCTAGGATTGGACAAGGCAGCTCTGGATTTCAGTGACACTCAAAAGAAGCGAAAGCACAGAAGAGACAGCTCCCTGGCAACTGTGTGAGTGCTGTGTGAGTGTGTGTGTGGTTGTGTGTGTGTGTGTGTGTGTGTGTGTGTGTGTGGAGGGGAAAAACTACAGTTGTTTGATCAATGATGATCAGATTGCAGTTAATATTTTGTGGTTTTTGGTATGAATTATCAATGAAGGAGTTTATTCTGCCCTGTGATGAAGGGGTTTCTACCTTCTCCCAACAGTCTCAACTCCATTGATGTTAAGTACCAGATCTGGAAGCTTGGGGTTGTATTTACAGATAACGTAAGTGTTGGTGCACACTCAAATGATTGGCAGCCACATACACACCTGGAAACATATTAGTCTTAAATCTATGTTGGTTTGATGGAGTTACAGAAGCATTCTCATGCCTGACCTATGCACAAATTGACATGGAGGTTGGTTTGCATTCTGTGGCCTTTCCTTTTTCCTTAGACTTAAACTTATCTCAGTCTGTTGGTGTAATCAAACATGTTCTGCAGCTTTTAGGTTAAACCCCAAAACTGCTGGAAGCAAATGGTCAGGCAAGAACTTGCAACCATAACCTCTTTCTTGTCTTACAACCAGCAGAAACTCAGTAATTTTCCCAGTTGTGAGTACATACATGTAAAAAATGGCACGTGACCATGTAAATCAGTGGTGGTTATAAGTCGAGTTTATGTTAATGCAAATCATTTCCATATGGAAAATGTGGTAAAAAGTGAATCCAAAAAAGTATGAAGGCAATAAAAGAATGCACAGTGAGCTGTTTTATAATGATTTATTGATATTTCTATTACAATGTAAACAGAGGAAACCCAAATGGGATGCAGCAATTGTCAACAGTAAATTTAGTTAAAAAGAAACCGAACATCCTGTAAAGACTGTATGATAAATGTATAAAGAATTGACAACAGAAAAATAGTGGAAAATGAATAGGCAAAGTTGAAAACAGCTATATTTAACACGACTGGTTCAGCGTGAGCGCTTTGCTCATCCAGAAGTCGGGTGTATACATATGTGCAAATCCAAATAAGTATCATCGTGTTTGGTTAGTCACATTGGATGTGCTGAATCGGTTGATTAGCATCCACTTCTACCAGTTTTATATGTCTACCGCCAGAAACCACTGTTGTAAATTAAACTGAAAGACTGTATTTTTGTGTAAAAAAAATTGTAACTTTTAGTGGACAAAGATTGACCTTTTGACTCATCACAAATGCTTTTCTGCATCCAGTTGCAGACACATCACTGCAGCTCACATTACACTTCAGATAAATCAATTAGACTCAGGCCATGCATTGGCAGCAGGGTTCAAATACAATGACAACTAATCCTTAAGTCCTGAGACATAGTTATTAGCCTTTGAGAGAATAAAGAGGAAAAGTTTGTATCCATCTGGGACACTACGTGTCTGTTCCTTAAGAGACATAGGTTTCGTCCAGCACATTGATGGTAAATAAATTTCCTGTAAAACCAAAATTGGTGAACTTGAAACTTTATTAAATATTGTTGATCTTTTAACTTGTTATTCTTTATTTTGTTGTACCTAAACTCCCAAATTAAAGACTGGGGCTCAACACCACCATATTTTATGTTCTAATGCAGACATGCAGAATGGGTTTTATAGTCTGTTTTGCCTGTGTTCATGTGTATTGTAAAGTTTCTATAATTGTTTCTTTACACTTTAGGAATCAGGGCCAATGTGTTTTCTTGAGCTTTTAAGTAGACTGCCTGTTCCTGGGCAGAGCAGACAATGTTTGATGTTGAAGTTTTGTTCACACAATTTTTATTGAAACAAAGATTCCCATCTTTGTTTATAGAAGGTTTAAATGATGCAGCAAAAATAGCTCCTGTCCAAATTGAATAGATATTGCATAAAGTGAGTGGAAATTGCTTGACTGACCTCTGTGACTCTCTGGCTGCAGTCCTTTCTGTACCTGGCTTGGTACATGACCGTGTCCATTCTTGGTCACTACAACAACTTCTTCTTTGCTGCTCATCTGCTGGACATCGCCATGGGATTCAAAACGTTGCGCACCATCCTATCGTCAGTCACGCACAACGGAAAACAGGTAGGTGTCGTTGAACATCAAAGCTTTGAGAGCTACTCTTGCACAAAACTACTCCATAAAGCAGAGATGTTTGATATCACTGAAACAACCACTGTAAAGGTGGTTTCTATTTCATCATCTGCTTGTCCTATCTTTCTCCTGCAGCTGGTGCTGACAGTCGGCCTATTGGCTGTGGTTGTGTACCTCTACACGGTTGTAGCCTTTAACTTCTTCAGGAAGTTTTACAACAAGAGTGAGGACGGCGAGCTGCCAGACATGAAATGTGATGACATGCTAACAGTGAGTGTGCTCAGACATCTGCAGAGAACATTCATATATTCAAAGCTTTACTTTACTAACGATTTCAGTCAAATTTTATGAGGATTCCTTTATAAACTAGTTATAATACATTGAGCATTACTAAAATGTTTGTAGGCCTTTGGAGGACATTCATTAGCATCGGTGCCATCTGTCTCATACTATTGTGGAAAATAAAAGTCGGCTTCCTTGTCGGCTGAAAAGTATTATTTTACAGGTCCTGAATCGCTACCAATCGAAGTTTGTGCCCCTACACGGAGAAATAGTATTAGCGGACTCAGAAGCAGCCAGAAAAAAGTCCTGAAACTCTGAGGAAGATAATTGCGGAGAATTATTATTATCTGGAGCAGGTGTTTATCTTGGGTGAAACAGGCCTCTTCTGGAAGAAGACGACCCCTCGCACTTAATTGATGAAGGAGGAAGCACGGGGTCTTGGTTTTAAGCCACAAAGTGACAGTGACACTCTTAATGTTTATTGTAAAGTAGGCTAAGGTAAAGTCAATTCCTCTGAATAAAAATAAACTTTATTTTGAACAATATTCCATTGTTATTTAATGAATGTTTTACAAAGCATCATAAATGTTTCAAAAGCCTTTGTGATACATTTATAGGACATATTTTAGCATTTGAAAGCCTTTGAGGCATTAAAAGGAAAATTACTGGGATTTGGAAAGCCTTTGTCAGATATTTATAAAACATTTATTGTTATTTGGAAAGCCTTTATGAGAAATCTTACTAATGTGTTCTTGGTCTTAATAAGCTCCTTATAAGAACACTTATTAGCAGAGTTAAATGTTTTATAAATGTCTTACAGATGTTTATGATGCCTATAAAGACATTTATTAGCATTTGTAAAGACACATGAGACATCCAACCATCTTTGTTAGGGTGAACGAGGCTGGACTCTGCAGGACAGAACATAAGGTGGATGAATTAATAGGTTTTTATTGAGTCCCAATGGTGGTGGAGAGTTCTGGGTTTGATGGTTTGTGGCTTGGGCAGAGAGCCGCCGGTTTGGTGAGAGGATGGATGACTGAAAAGTGGAGCTTGACTCGGTGCTCTGATGAATGGCAATTGGTAACCAAGGGTGGAGGTGGAGCTGGTGGTAATTCCTGAAGAGGCAGAACAAAGAGCGAATTAGCTTGTAGAAAGCATGAGGCACTTTGCATGGAGCTTGGCTTAAGACTTGGCTTAGCATGTGTCAGTACTCTACCACATGAACCAGACGGACTGACGTCAGTGGAAGGGTGAGGGATCCTGATAAAGGCTGCAGGCCGATGAGTTGATGGGCAGCAGGTGTGAAGATGAGACCAGGATCCTAACAATCTTCTGAACCAGCTGTTTTCTTATGGAGTCATGAGGCTGCTGTAGCCAACCCAGCTACTGTTGGGCAAAGGCAGGGTACACACTGAACAGAGTTTACCAGTCTCCCGCAAGGGCACACAAATACACAAACACACACTCACATACACTCCCATATGGAAGCGATTGTGTAGCATAATTAAAAATAAAACTCAAAACCAGGAATGCTTTTTCATTTTCAAAATGAAGGTGCATTAACGTCATCGCCCCTTCTCCCCTCTGGAAATGCTAAGTGGAATTGACATATGCGACACGATTCGCAGGGTGGATGTGACAACCCAAATGCAATCCCCTCTTTGCATTTTTGTTTTAATTATGACACAGAATAAGCGGTTTTTAAGTAGAAAGGGAAAAAGCATTTTGAAATATTGATTTTTTATTTTAATTATGAGTCATTTGATGCAGTTACATTTTGAAAATCAAAAAGCGTTTCTGTTAATCCATTTTAATTGTCAAATTAGACATTTCTAAATTTACCAGAGAACCTTCTGAAAAGGACATGTCAAAAACCATTGTCATTATCATTTTGATTAAGTGACAGAATAAGCGGTGTTAAAAAAGAAAATGAAGAAGCATTTTGGCGGATTGCTTTTTCATTTTAACTTTAAGTCAAATAATGCAGCTTCATTTTGAAAATGAAAAAGCATTCTGGTTTTGACTTTTATTTTTAATTATGCTATAGTAACGCTTCCATACTCCCACCCTCCTACTCATACACGAATCAACCTATAATGCGCCAGTGTGCCTCCCTAACATTTGAGAATAAATCTTGACTGTAAATAAAAATTTAGACAGGTCTTTGTCGAAAAAAAACAATATTAATTGATTATTGTACTAAAGAATTTGATAAATACAGGAAATGCACCTCCTTTTGTCTCATTTTCTCTTTGTCCTCCACTAACTTTAGCTTGTACATCTTCATCTAAATTTCCCAGCAACAACCAGCGTGCAGTTTCTGGATGCCACACACACACACCTAACTCTATACCTAAGCACTGCACTGAGCCTCACTCAGTACAAGTACTGTTTGTGCCACTCTGCCATGCATAACCGAGCAATACATCCGGACCTGATCTTCTGATTTCTTGACCCTGTTTTGTCCCTGACTCTGTTTGCCTGCCACCTGCTTTGAATCTCACCTGGACCCTGACTACTCCAGTTTCCTCTCTGATGCTCCCATGCTCGTTATTGATGGTCAGAGGGGCCGTAGGCGCGAAATGGCAGCCACGCCTCTGTCAGTCTGCCCCAGGGCAGCTGTGGCTACAACCGTAGCTTACCATCACCAAGTATGAATGAGGAGTGAATGAATAATGGACATAATGTAAGCGCTTTGGGTGTCTTGAAAAGCGCAGATAAATCCAATCCATTATTATTATTATTATTATTGACCCCTGCCTGCCTGACCCTGATTTAGATTTGTGGACTGTAGCTGTGCTAATAAAACCTGCTGCAAGTGGAACCAGCTGTCTGCCTGTTTTGTGACAGGTTCTCAGTTTTAGTTGCATCAGTGGCAGTTTAACCCCATAACTCCTTTTCTATGTCTTTTAAAGCAGCTACACAACTGGTCTCCTTCCAGCTGGTACTGTGTACCATCCCCAGATCTTATACCAGTACGCAGTACCTGGCTGTAGTGGCTTATATTCCGCCATGCACATACCTCAAATAAAAGAAAGGAACTCATTAATGTTGTCTGCAGTCTGAATCAGATCATGTCTATGTGAGAGTGGGCTACAATCAGAATGCATCCGCTCCAGTGTTAAATGGAGGAGGTGGTTGTGTGCGTAAGTGTCATGCATGTCCTGCCCTAAATGTTTTTGTGCTTACATCCATCTTACTAACTTGTCCTGTCAAACAGCTGAGCGAACAGATAAGAGATGAAGGCCTCTTGTGTTGGACAATTTAACTGTTACAACAGGGGTTTGTGAAATTTCTGATTCACAAGGTGTACATTTGTATTAACCCCTTGTGTAATTTAGGCTCAACTTTATTATTTTTCTTATTGATTATATTTGTAATGTTTTTTTGTTAGACCAGATGGAAAAGAAGAAGAGGGAAGCAAAGAAATGGATGTTAGAGAGGGGAGGGTAGGGGAACAACAAAAGGGGTAAACCGTAAGGAATAGCAGATAGAGGAAATCTGCCCGCTACCCAGACCAGGACCAGCAGGACTGTCACAAGGGCTCCCAATGCCAGAGAGCAGGGAGATACAGGAGCCTAGAGAGTGCAAGCTCCAGCCCAACCTCAAGAATAGCCAGGGGGCCCAGCGCGGAGCCCTGCCCCTGGAGGGCACCCCCAGCTATTGACGAGCAGCCTACCACCTCCCAGGAGTCCTGAGCATCCCCCCACCCCAACCCCAGACATGAGCCAAGGCCCCCAAAGGGAGACCCGCCCCATGCTCCAGGCAGCCACTCACCCAACCCGCAGGAGATCCAGTAGAGAGCAAAGCAGGGGCTGCGCACTACTGCCCAGGAGGAGGACGAACAAAAGAGTGGGATTCGGTCCCCTCCCCTCTCAGTTTTAATTGCATCTCAGACATGTAGGACCCTTGTAGGGGGGGTGCTTGGTCATCACTGTGAGCAATCAGGAGATGTCCTTTTAGTGCCTTCCATGCCAATTTTAACTGCACTTTAGTACACACACCCTTTATATCATAACAATATACACAACACAACACAGACACAGAAGGAAGGTGGGACCTCTGATTTTCTGTCCCCTACCCCATCCCTGCCGGGGGGAATCAGGCCCTCTGCAACAGCTGGGTCCTGGTGGCTGGCTTGCTGGGCCTGGTGGCCCTCTCTCCACGCAGGGAGAGGGATTCCGGGGTCTCTGGCAAGACCATGAGCCAGGGATCACATCACATCTGAGCTTGGGGGTGTCCATGTTTCTGTGGTGCAGGTTCTGGTCTTTGCCCTTGGCCGCTGGCTTCGCCAACATTCCAACAGTGCTTACATCTATCTAGCCCAGGTAATGTCATACCCCCACGAAAGTGCCATTTATAAAAAACTTGCACACATTAAACTTTTATATTTAATATCGTCTTGGGGGCCGCAAATGGCCCTTGGGCTGCCAGTTTGAGGCCCTTGCTATACACTGTTTTGTTCTTTGCGACAAGAAATAGCCATAACTTTAGATAACAACACTGCACTACACTTTGGATCCTGGGGCTGCAAAACAGTAAACTATTTGAAATGACACAGTTATTATATTATTTAAACACTTGTAAGTAATTTACAAACACATAAACATTTCATGTCATGTATAAATGCTAAGAATTTCTTTTTAAAAACATCTTATTAAAACATGTTAGAAATGTTTAAAACATCTAACTATGGTGATAAATGTCTATATATGCAGCATATCAACACTTAAACAAATGCTAAAACATTTATTATAAATCTCCAAGGATTATAAACACATTGCTAATGCTTATTAATGTCTCATAACTAGATGTTTTAGGCATCTTATAAAGAGTCATGGTGAGTTCCACTTTTGTTTTTAGAGTGTTTGATCCCACTGCGCAGGGCATATGTCCAAAAGCGTGGCGTTGGCCCATAACTTCGCTGGTGTAATCAGGATAGATCTAGTTCCCTTTGTACTCACAGCCTCTTTGAATCCTGCAGCAACGCAGGATCAGCTCTTTCTTCTGAAAATGATTACCTCGGTCCAGGATGGTCCGTGGTTTCAGCTCCCACAGCAGGTTTTGGTTGCAAAGAGAGATGTGCGCGGTCAATCTTTACTGGGTGTAGGAAATTATCTTTTCCCAGTAGTTCTGGGATAATTCTGGAAACAAACTCCGTAATCCTGCCTTCTTCCGCACCTTTCGGTATGACGACAATTTTAATGTTGTTCCTGCGAGAACGTGCTTCCAGGTTGTGAAGTTTGGTTTGAAGCTGATGTAATACTCTGTTAAACCCGCACACTTGGCTTCCAATGCTTCCAATCTCTCATCCAACGCGCTGTTGCATGCTCCTGATTTTCCAGGCGAGCTTTTATCCCTCGAGGGTTCCTGTCACGGTGAAGGGTGGCTCGAGAGCCGGTTGGACCCAGATGCAGAGGCGGAGGCATGAGGATCAGGGGCTAAAGGGGTTTAATGCGAAAACACAAACGAAAAGCGCTGCAGAGCAGGATTGCAGAACAGAAACATAAACTCACTGTGGCGTGGCGAGAAAGCAAGGAACATGGCATGACAAGACAAGAACACCAGAACAGGAATAATGGACCAACACAGGAGGAAGGCAGAGACAAGACTTAAATACAGACAGGGCAGACAAGACACAGGTGGACACGACCAGGGCTGATGGGGACCAAAGGAAGTAAAACTCAAGAAACAAGACAAGACAGGAAAACCTTTCAAAATAAAACAGGAAACAGAACTTAAGCATGACAGAACAAGACAGAAAGCAAAAACCAATACAAAAGAAACTCAAACCATGACAGTTCCCGTCTTACTCCAAGGCTTCACTTTAGGAGCAATTGCAAAAAAAAAAAAGGGCAGCGGCACGTCTTCTCAAAAAAGGAACGTGGAAAACACGTCTACATTTTACATCTGCACACTAGAGCCCCCAAGACGTTATTTTTTTTTTGATTGATAGCTCAGTATTGGCATTGTAGTTACCAAAAAACATCACTTTGGTTTTATCTAAGTTTAAAGATTTGTTGTAATCCATCCACGGTTTTATTTTGTTTAACTCTGTGTTCACCAAATTGAAAAATCCCTATGATTGACTGTAGAATAGAATATATTTGTGTCATCAGTAAATAATGAGTTTTAAAAGTTTTGAAACATTAAATATATAATTTATGTAAATATTGAATAGCAGCGGGTCAAGAATTATGGAGTGATATTTCTGCCACTACATTGCACACAAAACTTTCTAAGTTGCAAATGAAAATATTAAATATTTGCTTTGAAATTAGTTTTTTATTTTAATTTCAATTTTTTTTTTGTTTTCAAATTTCTTTTTGCATCCAAAAACTTTTTTTTTTGCTTTCAAAATTTTTTTTTGCATTTGCAAAACACATGTTTTTGCATGCGTTGTGTCAAATCTTGCTTGTTCGAATCTTTGATTTTGCTGACTACTCTAAGCGTGATATAACTGCTACAGGCCCGCCAAAATCTTTTTGGCATGCGTTGTGTCATCTCACTTTTTTGCAATCTTTGATTTTCCTGACTTAAGTTTCAGTTTGACGTGACAAAGTTGCCATCAAACAGCTGCTGATTGGTGCAGATTCTAACTCATCAGGTGTCTTTGTCTCAGATTCACGGTGCTTGGAGGCAGACATGCACTTTGTGTCGGTTCTGTTTTATTGGGATTCTGCAGTTTTCAACCATTCTGGCCTGTTTCTCTCAGAGTAAAACCCAGAAGGAGCAGCAAAGCAGCTAAAATCAAACCGAGTTTTATATTTATTTATGTCAGTGTAGTGACCAACGTGTTTAAAATGTCTGCAGCACAAAAAAAAATGTCAGAGCTTCGACTCCGTCCAGCAGGAAATAACACTTTTATACTTTGTATCTGAACTATTGTTTTATTTTAATTAATAAATGTTGAGATATTAAGCGAAAATAGCATTTTTTCTCGAGTTTTTTTTTTTACTTTGGACAAACGCTAACGAGTTCTAAAACACAAGACACTGTGAAAATTAACATAACATTTAAAATTGCATTCACACAGTCCAGTAAGTTTTATATTTACATCATGACAGCAATATGTCAAAACATTGCTGTTTATTTTTCAAATATTTTACTTTTCAAGATGGTAAAATGTATAAAGCAAAATGTTTTGTTAAATAACATTGTTGCATAATGAGGAAATAAAACACTTTATTTTCTTAATTTGTTAATTTATTTTTCATCCTATAAAAGTATCGATAAGAGTATCGTTGAAATACCGGATCGATAAGCAGTATCAATAAGAGTAGTAGTACCGTTAAAACCTTAACGATACCCATCCCTAGTTTTAACTAACAGATCTTAAAGAAAATCACACTTTTAACCAATAATTTTTTCTGCAGGATTCACAGATCTATTGATTTAATGTCAACAGATGAACTTTAAAGTTTCAGGAGACCCTCAGCCATATATTCACAAATCTGACTTAATGAAAATTAATCAATGCTAAATAAGAAAGAAAGTATGAATTATTGTTAAAATGTTTAAAAAAAATGAATGGTGGCAGAAATATCACTCCATAGAGAATTGATCCTTGTGGGACACCACAACTTATCTTTTTGGCTACTGATTCGTCAATCTTGTTTTCTTCCTGTTAAATAGCTTTTGACCCAAGTTAGCGCTAGTCCTCTTATTCCAAACCCTTCTAGTTTGTCAAGTAGGGACAAAAAACAAGTTTAATATGTTCTTAGTAAATTAACTTGCAACTTCTCGGAGAGTATTTTTTTTTAGCAAATGAACTGATCGCCGAGTCGGAAACTAAACAGGAAGACAATTGTCCTGAGTTATTTCAAAAGTATATGTAGTAAATGTAACTTTCGCGACACTGCCCCCTACTGGCTAAACACACCATTTAAAGTAACGGCACATTAAATGGCCTATAACAGGGGTCGGCAACTCATGGCTCCGGAGCCACATGTGGCTCTTTCATCCTTTTGTTGTGGCTCCCTGTGACTTTGGAAAATAATGAGTATTTTATAATAATTAAATTTTATTTTAGTTTGTTCATCTGCTGGCTCCGTAGGAAGCACGTACCACGTCAAAACCAGCTTCCTAAATGAGCTCGTATTTATCGAGCGAGAACTGCAGAGCCGATAGCAGGAGGACACACGCGGTCCGGAGTGATCTTCTGCCGGGAACTTGACGTGCCGCAACTCGCTGATGACAGACAGTTTGCGCCAGTGTTGCCAGATAGAGTCACAGTTTTCCAGCCCAAAAGTCATCTGAAAACCGCCAGACCCAGCCAAAAACTGCCCAACATAACTTTTGTTGATGTTTTTTTTTGTACTGGACTGATTTAGCCAAATAAAAGATTTTTCTAAATAAAAGATAGTTTAGACTAATAATAAAATCTGTACAATATTGAATATTTGTTCAGCGGGCCGCCTTCTTCCATTCATTTGCTTAACCCGCTATAACCTGCGTCCGGCTCTTTCATCCTTGTGCTGGGTTGGAGCGCCCCGACTATCGTATTTTGCGCTCTCTGTGTAGGACACACTGAGGAGCGCGGGGGAAACAAATCTCAGCTGCAGAGGATGTGAACAGGTGAACAGGTATAGCGGAAAAGCAGGTAAAGTGGCGGAGGAGGGGCTTTGGCTTCAAACTCTGTCAGAGAGATGGAAACACGGGTGTCAGATTGAGACGCAGCTTTCCCTGCGGGAGTTGAAGCAGAGACTTTCCCTGGGATGATTTTATGAACTCAAACATGGAAACATGATTACCAAGTTGAACTCTTCCAAACAATAAACCTGATCTCTCCACATTCTCAGTTTCTACCATGCATTGATAAACACATCACTCCATGCAGCGATCAGACCATAACTTCAGCTGGTGGCTCCTCCCAACGCGACCGCGGTATCATCCTTTTAAGAACACAATGTGCATTTGCAGTGATGTATGTTTCAGAGGATGTCCGATTGGCCAATCTACATGTCAATCAAGTCCTGTACTTCTCAGTGAGGATTTTGATTGGCTGGTGGATTTTTAAGAAGTACTTTTTTTTTATCTTTTCTGGCCCGCGATCTACACTCTTGTCCTTGAAAATCGACGTAAAGAGCACCCTTGATATAATATATACATGCATAATATATTTAATGATGTCAAAACAGGTTGTGGCTCCGGGTGCTTTCTTTTCATTAGGGGCGGTCCCAAATGGCTCTTTGAGTAAAAAAGGTTGCAGACCCCTGGCCTATAACATTCTAAATCCATTTTTTTTTACTTTTAGGAGTATTTTAATGTTCATGCTCATGAGAAAAAAAAAGCAATATTTTACCTTAAAAACCCTCCCAACCCACGAAAAAGCCCACAGGCTCACACAAACACCCACTTTCTTCGCAAAGCTAGCTGCGTTGGGCAAAAACACTTTCCTTTTATATGCGAAATACTTACATCCATCGTGCCATGGTTGGATGTTGTTTATTTTCGTGGACGAAATGCAGAAAGGCTGCAGAAGCTGGCTCAGTTTCCATTCATTTTTGAGCATCAACACATGATCCTGCTTATGAGCTGCTGAACACATCAGAAATAGTGTGAAAACCAGGCCCAGGTTCACTCTGATGGGAGGCACCGACACGCAGTCGTCTTACTACTGGTTGGAAAAGTAAACAGGAAAATAACTAATGTGTAATAAAAAACATGTGTTCTTTTGTGTGCCAAAGGTAATATATTATCTTATACATGGACATTGTTTACTATAAAAGCATTAAGAATAGCATGGTATAGACCCTTTAACAGTTATGTACATTAAAAAAACATTCTATAGTCATGGGAGGAAAGCCATTAAAATATTTCACAACTGTAAATAATAGACTTGTAACCCAAACTTGTATGTTATAACCAAACAGAGGAAATTTGCTGGCTATACCACTCTACTATATTCTCTCCTGCTAATAGTCAGTGCCCACGAAGACTACAAAACCTCAACAGAATTAATTATACCTTGTACTGCTTGTAATACCTTGTAATACTTTTCCCAAACTAGTTAATACCTGTGCTACCATATACGTACTAACTGTAACAGGATTACGGTTCGACTTTGGCAAATGAGACCCTGTGGTTGTTCGCTTACTTTTACCCGATGGCAGGAATTGGTGCAGTGCCGGCCTTACCGTCCACATTGAAACTCTGTCTCAGCTCTGGTTCTGGCACCCGGTTCATGGCTGATGATCTGCTGGTTGACCCAAGAGGGTCAACAGTAGAGGGTCCCTTTGGATTTTCTTTGATGACTTTCATCTAGATTTTCTGAAACTAAAGGAACCTAAACCATCTACATTTGTATCTGCCAGAGGTTAACTGAAGTGAGGAAGGGGGTCTCTACAACACATTTAGGATCTTGGATCCTTGGATTCTTGTGTATTCCCAAAGGTCAGTGTTGCAAAAACACAAACTGACCAGTGTTAATAGGTGAGAAATATACATTCTCGTTAAGGAATGAAATCCTCCTGCAGAGATTTTTAAGTTTCTTTTATGTCTCGCACACGTGCAGAAAACATTTGACATCTGTGATGTTTTATGTGCAGTTATCAGACCCCCCCCCCCCCCCCCCCGAGTGTCTGATGGCTCATGCTGCCTCACTCGTGCTCTTTTTGTCTTGACTTTGTCTTTGCCTCAGGCAGATGTTCCTGCTGTAGATCTGAACTTGTTAGCTACGGCTGCATCTAGGTTTACCTGTGAGATGCTTAAGCTGAGACTCCCTTAACTGAACTTTTTTCCGCTCTAGCACACCTTTTTCTGACTCTGACCCTGATTGGCTTATCATTTCTCAAAATCATGAACCTTTTATAGATAAATGAGGAAAATTGTAAGAGGGAGCATGACACGGAATTACTACCACAATGACTACAATAAAAAAAGGCATGTGGTTTAATTTGATTTCTCTCAATAGTTTATGTACTGTTTAAAAATTCTTGTTGGGATTTGTTTGTGACCTTCCTAAAGTTTAAGCTTTTTTCCTGATTATTTTACCATTAAATATTTTACAGTTTCTTATAGCAGCATGGTTGAATATCTTCAAAGAGTACATCATCCGTTTCCTTCCCTGTCCTGGGAGTGACATGAGGGCAAAGCAAGAAGAAGAAGATTTATTTGTCATTGTCAGTGAAAAAACGAAAATATGTTTGGAGCATCAACAACAGCTACTCAGTTCAATTCACCAAATAAATACCCAATAAATAAATAAATAACCAAAGTGCAGCATCAGTACAAAAGGGAACACAGCAAGGACTAAACATGAAAAGAACTATAAATAAGTAAATAACACATTCAGTGTACACAAGATCATAACCCTTGTGCTATCTTAGATGACCCCACCCTTACATTGACGTGTTCTCCCTCCCATGACAAAGGTGGATAAAGGTGGAAAGATTTCATGTAATCCATGGACACCAGTGAGGTTCATAAATCATTGAAGAAAAAAGGTTCAGCGCACTGTCTATTGGGTCTAGATGACCCACTAGGCACTCCCAACGTTAAAGTGCCTAGGATAGCACAATGGTTAAATTATTAGCAGTAATTGAAAGTCCAGTTTCACAGTGTGCTCAGATGAGAATCAGAATCAGAAGAATCAGAATCAGAAAGCCTTAATTGTCATTGTTACACAAGAAACTTGTAATGACGAAATTTCCGGTGCTCTCCAGCTGCTTAAACAATAAATAGGCAATCTTCTAAAGAACGATTAATTGTGTTTAACTGAAAATATACATATATACAAGCTACATAACTTTTCTAAATTGCACTATATGCAATTTATATTGCAGGATGTTGTGGACTCTCTTTAGACAGTGGGTGGTGTAGAGGCTGCTCATCTCTGCGAGAGTGGTCCCAATGATTTTCCCAGCTGTTTTCACCACCCGTTGGAGTCTTTGCTGGTCAGCCTTTGTGCAGCTTTGAAACCACACTAGGAAACCAAATGTCAGAACACTGCTGATGGCACAGTTGTAAAAATTCACCATCAGCTGCCTGGAGATTTTTGCCGTCTTTAGTTTCCTCAAGTAGTACAAGTGTTGTTGGGCCTTGCCCACCACTGAGGCAGTGTGTGGACCCCAGGATAGGTCCTCAGTCATTGTGACCCCAGAAATTTAAAACTGGTCACCCTCTCCACCATCTCCGTGCCAATGGAAAGTGGCTGGTGGTTCTTGCTGCATCTCTGGAAGTCAACAATAATTTCCTTGGTTTTGTTATGTTTAGGACCAGGTCGTTATTGTTGCACCATGACGTCAAGTGTTGCACTTCTTTCCTGTAGTCCATTTCATTATTGTTGTTGATGAGTCCAAGCACTGTAGTGTCGTCAGCAAATTTAACAAATAGGTTGGATGAAGACCATGAGCAGCAGTCATGAGTAAACGAGAGTAGAGTAGAGGGCTCAGCACACACCCTTTGTGGGCCCCCGTATTGATTAAAACAGTGGATGAAGTATACTTTCCCACTCTAACACTCTGTTTGCGGTTGGTTAAGAAATCTGTAGTCCAGTTGCACAGTGCGGTGTTGAGTCCAAGATGGTGTAGCTTGGCTCAAAGCTTGACTGGCCGAATTACGTTGAAAGCTGAACAAAAACAATGCGTGCATTTTGCGACCTACAGATTGCTCAACTTCACAAAAACTTCACAAATGGAGGAGGAAAGGAGGCTGTGGGACCTTTGTGATGGCATTTTAAAGAAAGTGCTTTTTGGTTGTTTTTTAATTTTACAATTTAGACTGATTCATAATAAAACAGTAATTGCCCCATCACCTGACATGCCTCGTTTGTTTTAATCCAGTTTGATTCATCGTGTTGTTTGCAAATAAATATTTTTACTTAAAATCTTGTTAGAGACATTTATGCTGCAAAGTGTCAGTTTCATTTGTCTTCTTTCAATTTGAATGGTTCTTTTCTTTGGACTCAAAGCACAGGAAGAGCAGAAATGCAACTGCTCCCTGCAAACAGATTACCCAAATAATATGACTATAAAAGGTCCCAACAACTGCCTTCTTTCACCTTTATGGAGCTTAAGAGTGTCTCCATTCTGCAGTCAGCCATCCACAGCGGTCCACCAACCTTCTCTGCTTCCTATTAAGGCTTAAGGTGGCAGCTCTGCTGAAGTCTTAGACAAGCAAGGTGAAAGGGTTAAGCAAGATGGACCGATGAATGGATGTAGATGAGCTCATGTCTGCTTATTCAAGCCCAATCCTCCTTTTCTTTCAGCTCTTTGTCCTCATCCTCCTGTATGGTTGTGATTGTCTGTTTTCTTCCTCCTACAGGCTGGTTTTTCCCTGGTTTTTGTTTTGTTTGTTTAAATATTTTTCACTCAATCTTAGTTAAAAATACACTGTTGATAATTATGTTGTGTTTCTGTTTAACACATTTTAGCTCTATGAAACTTTATGATAAAGGCATTTTCTATTTTAAAATCCTCATTTTCTGGAAGATCCTCAGAATCTGACATGTAACAAGGGCAGCTGCACAGCTGAGTCCTCTGCTGAACCTGGTCCATTAAATCCTGCTCAATCTCATCACGGTAGATACACTATACACTATACACTATAGCATTCACGCCCAGACAAAAACCGCACAAACTTTGTGTTGGTCACCAGAAATAAGGGATCCCATCAAATTAAAGGAGTAGTCCTGCTTTGAGAACCATCCAGTCTCCGGAAATAAGAAAAGGCTGCTGTGTTACATGGAAAATGTGAAGTATCTTGCAGTCTTGTTCACGAGTGATGGAAGAATAGAAAGCTGGGACTTTGGCAGCATTTGACTGTGTTGATCTGTTGTGGATTGGATGGAAGTATCTATTAAGTTTTAAACATCAACACATGATCAAGCTCATGAGCTGCTGAACACATCAGAAACAGTGTGAAAGCCTGGTTCAGGGGCACTTTGACAGGTAGTGAATCAAACCAAGAACCACCTAAAAGACAGAATCTTACAATGAAAAATGTTTAGAGATTCTCCTCTGTGTTTCCCCCTCCCCAAGTGCTACATGTTTCACATGTACGTGGGTGTACGGGCCGGCGGGGGCATTGGAGACCAAATCGAAGACCCAGCAGGCGATGAATATGAGATCTACCGCATCATCTTTGACATCACCTTCTTCTTCTTTGTTATTGTCATCCTGCTGGCCATTATTCAGGGTGAGACTGACAGACAAAAAAGAAAAAATTAAGTTTGTGTCAAATAAGTCAATTGTTGTCTACAACCCCTGCTTCTGCTCTGAACTCTAGGACTGATTATTGATGCCTTTGGGGAGCTGAGGGACCAGCAGGAGCAAGTAAAGGAAGACATGGAGGTGACTCATGCACAAGTGTACACTCACACACACACACAGCTGTTTAATTACAGCCTTGTCATGCCCACCTTGTGTTAGTTTATGCTGTAGAGTAAAGATTAAACTAATGGGAAAGAATATGGTTTTAATCCATGTCACACAATTTTGGTCTTTAAAGTACCCCTCCGATGTAAATCTGTTGCAAAATCACTCAGTTTGAATTAATGTGCTGTTGTGATGTCATAATGGCCACGGACCACATGCACAATGCACATTGCTGCTTTGCCCGCACGCATTTTAATTGCATCCAAGGATCGGTTTTGTTGTTCGCCAGTCATATTAAAATAAAACTTCAAGTTAAAGTCCCATTAGCTTTCTCACACCTAGGTGCATGAAATGTGTTCTTTGCATTTGTGTTCTCTCTCTGACTGGGTTTGAAACCTTGCTGTCCTGCATTAACTTGTGCTATCTGATGATCCCACCTTAAAATTGACGTGTTCTCCCTACCATGACAAAGGTGGGTAAAGGTGAAGAGAATTTCATGTAATCCATGGACACCAGTGAAGATTACAAATAATTGAAGAAAAACGGTTCAGCGCACTGTCTTATGGGTCCAGATGACCCAACTCCCAATGTTAAAGTGCCTAGGATAGCACAAGGGTTACCCAGGGTAAAAAAAATAACAAGAATAAAATCAGTGGACCTTTTTTATTATTGCCTCGATGAAAACAAGAAAAATATAAAAAAGTGCAGGAGACCAAAAGTAGCAGTTACTGTTGGGTGATTCTGACGGGTATCAAATCGCGCTGCCGCTAGACCTCTGAGCCGCACCCGTTGGTTAAATCGCGCTGCAGGACCTCAGATCACGTGTGTACCATTGTGAACGCTTGTGCTGCACGAATTGCGTTTTAACCCTAACCCGTAATCCTAAACTTAACACTGTGTCCTTGCGGCCAAGAAAAAAGTTCAGCACTGGCCGCACATTGAGAAAATTATGTGCTAATACTCACTTTCTTTATGGCATTTCTTTATTTTTGCTGTGCAAGTTAATTCAACCATCTGCATGTGCTAGCATAAAATCAGCTATGAGCCAAAAACCAGTAGCCACTAGCCTAAATTATAATGTAATTCAAAGCATCTTTCATGGGCTTATCAAAGATCTTTTTCGTGTGTAATTTTTTTCAACAGCAGCATTTGTTTTGTCATTCCACACATTGTTCAAAAAGTGTCGCTTTGGAACCAAAAATATGTCATATTTTACAGTTTCTTTATCGCTAAAGATACATTTTGAATCACTCATAATAGACGCAGCCTGCAGAAAGGGGAGATCAAGGGCAGGCCTACTCAGCACAGAACCAATGGCCACGCCCATGTAGAGGAGATTTTGGAAATAGGGGCTTCAGGTAGACATGAAATATGGTGTTTAAAGAAATTCAAGTTGTGGGATCATAATCATAATTAAAGTTCCACTGGGAACGTTTTTATAAAAAATAAATAAAATAGTCGGGACTTTAATGGACCAGTCATCTCTGAAGTCACCGAAGAAGGTTCTGAGAATGAAGCCTGAAGGGTTTTGACTAGAATTTTCTCTGCCCACCTTTACCGCATTCTAAAAATGGGCATCAACCAAATCAAATATAGAATTTGGTGTCTTTGGTCTCAGCTGCAGTTGTTTTAAAGTGCTTTATAAATTAAGTTGATGATGATGATTATGATGAATTCATATATAGATCACTAATTTGGCCAAATATGAGACCCACTCCAATAAAAACTGATTTTGATGTTTTTAACATGTTCTTGTGGCATTTTTATGATGATGGGGGAAATCTATCAAGAAAATTAAGTTAAATTTGAATTTCTTTTAATAGGAGCAAACAGAAAAATGCTGTTAAAAAACAGATGGGTGACGGAAAAGTGAGGTTGCCCACAAGTCAGAGGTGAATTTCTGATGAACCCCTGCCACTCTGCAGAAACTATATCCTAGAAAACAACGCAAGTTTTTTTATATTGACTAAGAACGGCATAATCATAATTTAAAAACCACTGGGAACATTTTGAAAATAGATCAAAAGATGATCGGAGTGGAACTCTTAATAAACTTAAAAAGATTTTAATGAAACACAGACAAACAAAACTATAAATTTCTATTTAATAAAAATGAATATACATGAAAAATATTTTGAGACCAGACTGTACATATGTTTCTTTTTGCTGTACATCTGCAGGTCTGTATTATATTGGAGTATGGTTGGTGTTGGTTTAATCATTATCCCTGTGTTTCTCTTGCAGACCAAATGCTTCATCTGTGGAATTGGTAACGATTATTTTGACACCGTTCCACATGGCTTTGAAACGCACACACTGCATGAGCACAACCTGGCAAACTACCTGTGAGTACACCTGAGGTTTTCTGCGAGCTTAAAGCCCTAAAGACACAACACTAGCAAACTGTAAACATTTAAAGCAGTGGACGGTGTTCTGATCTTTTAATTTCTGATTGACTTCTCTGTGTTTATCTGAAGATCATTCATCCTAGCTAAACAAAAAAATAAATAATAATTTATTTTCAAACTGAGTAAAAGTTTGGTCTTTTAAGGGTCATTCAGACTAGAGTTTAGATAGAGACTTAAATCACTGACTACAGAGAATTGGACCGAGTGAGTTTGACATCACCCATAGAAAATGCCTAATTTCTGGCTCCAACAAAATTAGGTCAATTCAGTTGCCAATTTTTATGGCCGTCTCCATGTTGGAACCAGAAATTGTCAGTAAGCATTGATTGGTCTGAGTTGGTCTGAGTCATCCTTTCAATGACAACCACTCTCCCAAGTCAGGAGTGAGTTTGTTAAGTCCACACCCCTACCATTTGAAATTGGGCTCTGAATAATCTGACAAACCATTTCAACATTCAATGCAAGACCACCTTTAATTGGGGCATCTGATTGGTCAGTTCACAACATTAATAACTTGCACTACAAAAAAATATAATGAATAAAAAAAATATGTTGAATTAAGGTATCAGAGCAATAATGGTTATTTTGACATTTGGAGTAAATGAGTAATAGCTGTTTATTTTCTAATAGAAGTGTATGGGGTTTTGGCTTCTTGGAACTAGAGTAGGGGGGAAGGGTCACCCAGTTCAGTTCTCATATACAGTCAATAGGTAAAATGTTTGTAAGAAATGAAACCTCTTTCACCTGCGTCTAATAAAATATACTAAAAAAACAAAACTGTAAAAATTGTTTAAAAAATAAAAACAAAATCACAGTAGCATTCATTAACCCTCAAATGTGATTTTTGGATTTTTGTTAAATTACTTTTATCCACTCAACACATTTTGGATGAAAGCCCATAGCTAAAAGAGTATTGTATAGATAGTGCCAATTGACCTTATCAAATGCTTTTTGAGCATCAAATATTACCAGAGCTTTTACTATTATTGTATGCTTGCATTATAATGTTTAAGGTCCTCCTTATATTGACAATGTGTCCACCTGGAATAAACCTGGAATAAATCTGGGTGAATCAGTTTTTGAATGTGCTTTTGGATTCTTTTAGCTAAAATATACTGATAAATAGTTTTTGATCATTACACGACAAACTAATAGGTCTATATCCTTAACACTGTGTTGCGTCTTTTCTTTCGTTTTGAATAACTAAAATGATGCCTTCAGACCATGAGGCTAGCATTTCCCCAGTTTTTAAGTGGAAAATTAAATACTCTAGTTAATAGTGATAACAAATTTTCCATGAAGCATTTATAAAAATCCTCTGGGAGTCCGTCTGTTTCTGGGGACTTGTTATTTATTATAGCTTTTTAATTTCCTCCCTAAATTCAGTCTCTGTTATATATGAAATAATTTCTGAAACTTCATCTGTAGACAAGGCAGGTAAATTGAGATTAAGAAAATGCACATGTTGTTGTTTAACTTCATCATTGGTTTAGTTAGGCTCTTAATAAAGTGTTTTGTAGTATGATGTTAAGGCATTCACTACAGCTTTAGGATAAAAGACACTTGTTTTGTTCATGGGGTCATTTATTTTGTGTACTATTCTGTTTGTATGTATTTTGCGAAGCCCGAAAAGCTAGAAGGCAGCTTTCTCTATTGCCCGTCTTATAATAATTCTGTCAGGAGAATCTTTAAGCTGCCTCACCTTTTTTTTTATAAAAATGTGTTTCTAGTGATTTTCTAGCTTAATTTAATTTTAATAGTATGTCCTTTTTCACTTGTATTTTAAGGCTCCATTTCTTACAACTTTATTTTTTCCTCAATTTGTTCATTTAATCGTACATTCTTTATCCGGGATGATATCTGAATCATTATCCCCCTTATCACAGCTTTGGCTCCACTCCACAAAATTGGTGAAGTGATATCTCCAGTAACATTTGTCTCCAAGTAATCTCTTGTTTGCTTTAGTCCTTGAATTACTGCTGTGTTGTTAAGCAACGACACATTTAGCCTGCAGTATTTATAAGAACTATAATTTCAAATATCAAGATGTAGAAATACTGGGGCATGGTTACTCAATGTTATAGTTTCTATTTGGCAGTCAAGTATTGTATGCATATGTTGTTGAGAGATGCAGAAGAAGGATATTCTGGAATAGTTATGCACATTGGAGACAAAAGTAAAGTTTGTCATGCTTGAGTTTTTACGTCTCGATGGGATTGTGTCATCATGCTGTTAAGCATTTTAGTTTCTTTTAGTTTTTGGAACTGTTTCTGCTGGTGTCCTATCAATTTTGCTATCTAGCACAGAGGTAAGATCTCCTACAATTGTTGTTAAACCTCTAGAATTTTCTGCTGTCATGCTTGCAATATTCTTGAAAAATGTATCATCACATTCATTTGGGTATAACAGTTCACAATAGTTAACTCCTCTTACCCCACTCGACCTACTGTCATTACATACCTCCCCAATTTATGTTTTTTTTTCTGCTGAGAAGGCTAGTGATTTATGGATCAAAACAGCCATTCCTCATTTATTACCATATGTTTGATTTACCCATTTTCTTTTAGGCTTTTCAAGTTCCACCCCACTCAAATGTGTTTATTGTAGTAGGGCTAGAGAAAAATACATATTTTTTAGATAGTTAAATATCTTTTTTCTCTTTATAGGACGATTTAAGCCATGAACATTATATGTGACAATGTTAAGACTGCTCATGAAACAAACATGAGCTGTCACATTGGTTGTACACAATGCGTACCTGATAACAAGGGAATGCACTTTTAGTATGTTTTTCAAAATAATGTTTACACCAAATATTGCTGCACGGTATGAGGAATACTCGCAATATGCGATATTGGTGATTAATATTTCAGTAACAATATTATTTGCGGTATATAAACAAAAAAGCAAAACAACCAAAAGCATCATTCCCATTTCATTGCAACAGTTTAAAAATTATGCTCCAAATGACCCTCGTCGGCATAGGAGGCGAGCATCTAACATAATATTGCTCCATCTGATTGGTCAACAACGTGAAGGGCTCCATCTGATTAGTCAACAACTTGAAGCAGTCCATCCGATTGGTCAAATGCATTAAGGGATTTCTTTGATTCATTAAATGCTTCAAGTTGCCATAAGATTGTTTCAGCACATTTAAGGTAACCATTTATTGCAATTTTCGGTGTCTTTTGTGATATGTATATTACACAGCTTGATATTGTGTTAACGATAAATTTGCGGTATATTTTGCAGGCCTAACAGCAAGTAAAATAAACATTTTTTAACAGTTCTAACAGGCTTTCAAACACTGAATGAACAAACAAGCGTTTTCAAAGATGGTCGCTATTAAAAGGTGACCTGACGAAAGTCCTCCCCATGGTAACGCTGTGTAGTGGCAAGAGTATCAGCAAAAGGCTGCACAGATTAGCAAAATTGTCATTAAAAGAAGAGAAAAAAAATAAAAATATATATATATATATATAACTGTCTGGGTAGCTCGGTTGGTAAGGTGCAGGACTGTCATGCAGGAAACCCGGGTTCGATTCCATAAATGAACAATTAATGCTAAAAATGGCAATAGAAATGGGGCAATTACCATAACAATGGAAATGGGGCAATTATCATAACAATGACGGGCAATTAACATCACCCAGTGAGGGTCCTTGGGCAAGACCCTTTACGCTACCGCCTACCTCACAACATGAGAGACAATGAACCACATGTCATGTAGGCTCAGACATCGCCCGGCCAAACAAGGTCTGCGTCAGGTGCTGAGGGACCAAAGCACCCTGATGGAAAGTGGGCTACTGGAACAAGACGGAAATGGACTAGATGTGAAAACAAGGTTCTGTTAGAAGGCTACTACTAAAGTAATCCCACCCAGAGGGGTTACATGCAGAGAACGTGGAATGAATGGATTCTTCTAAACCCACAATCAAGGCTAACTGCCAAACAACTGGTAGCCCAGTGCTCTAACATCCACAAATGTCAACTCCTATCACAACTTGAGATCGAAGCGATACAATACAATGCCACGGGAGAGCCAGAACAACAGGTCAGAGAGAAGGTTATACCACACTCCCACCCTGAGATTGGGTACAAAATCAAGGCAACTCGGAAGGATGTGAGTAAGCTGACAGAGGCTCAAAGAGGTACAATGAGAAAGCAAGTACCTTAGAGATACAGCCAGATGCCCATACCTGAAGCACTGGAAACTGCCAAACAAAGGCTCCTAGCCTTGAGCAGCCGCCTAAAGAGGTACACAAAACAGCCGAGCAGACCCAGCAAGGCTAGAAACTGAACAGTACTGGAAAAGTATATGGGAGAAAGAGACAGCACATAACAGCAATGCCCAGTGGCTGGTCTCTCTGAGAAAAGAACATAGCAACCTCCCTGAACAGAATCCAGTAACCATCACAGTGGCAGACATCCAGGTATGAAGAACTGGACAGCACCGGGCCCTGACATGATACATGCCTACTGGCTAAAGAAGCTTACCGCACTCCACGAGCATCTGGCAGCACAAATGAACCAGCTGCTAAGAGATGGGACTCACCCCGAATGGCTTACGGAAGGGCGAACGATCCTGATCCAGAAGGATCCCTCAAAGGGTGCAGTCCCATCCAACTACCGGCCAATAACCTGTCTCTCCACCACATGGAAGCTCATGTCAGGCATCATTGCAACCAAGATAAATAGGCACATGGATCAATTCATGAGTAACACACAGAAGGGCATTGGTAGAGACTCCAGAGGAGCCAAACACCAACTCCTGGTCGACAGAACAGTCACTCAAGACTGCAAGTCACGACACACCAACCTGTGCACAACCTGGATTGTTTACAAGAAGGCCTATGACTCAATGCCACGCACATGGATCACTGAATGCTTGGAGCTGTACAACATCAACAGGACTCTAAGAGCCTTCATAGGAAACTCAATGAAGCTGTGGAAAACCACCCTTGAAGCCAATGGGAAGCCACTTGCACAAGTGTCCATCAAATGTGGGATATACCAAGGTGATGCTTTGTCCCCACTGCTGTTCTGCATAGGTCTAAACCCCCTCAGCCAAATAATCAACAAGACTGGCTATGGATATCTACTCAGAAATGGGGCCAACATCAGTCATCTACTCTACATGGATGACATCAAGCTATATGCTAAGAGCGAGCGTGACAATGACTCCCTGATCCACACCACCAGGATCTACAGTACTGACATTGGGATGTCATTCGGGCTCAAGAAATGCAGCGTGATGGTGACAAAGAGAGGCAAGGTAATCCACACAGGAGGGGTCTCACTCCCAGAAGGAACAATAGCAGACATCGAGGACAGTTACAAGTATCTTGGAATTCCGCAGGCAAATGGCAACCTGGAGCAGGCAACAAGGAAAGCTGCACTCCAACGAGTAAGGCAAGTCCTGAGAAGCCAGCTCAATGGAAAAAATAAGACCCGGGCAATAAACAGCTACGCACTGCCAGTTATCAGATACCCTGCAGGAATAATAAGATGGCCAAAGGAAGAGATACAGACCACGGATGTTAAAACACGAAAGCTCCTCACCATGCATGGAGGGTTCCATCCCAAATCCAGCACCCTGAGACTGTATGCTAGCCGCAAGGAAGGAGGCCGAGGACCAGTGAGCGTAGAAGCCACTATAAAGGGTGAAACGTCCAAGATGCATGAGTACATCAAGCTCAAGGCCCCAACTGACAGTGTGCTCAGTGAATGTCTCAGGCAATGGAGACCAGAGGATACAGTGCTGGAGGACAGATCCTCATGGGTGGACAAACCCCTGCATGGGATGTACCACCGGACCATAACTGAAGTGGCTGATATCAAGAAGTCCTACCAATGGCTAGAAAGGGCTGGCCTACAGGACAGCACTGAAGCGCTCATCCTGGCAGCTCAGGAACAAGCCCTGAGAGGGTAGGGTGAGAGGGGCGTTTAAAATACGCCCCTCTCTCCCTCCGCGGGTGGTTTCTCCTCCAAAGGCATGGGAGCTTGAGGGTCCTGCACAGTATCTTAGCTGTTCGTAGCACTGCGCTTTTCTGGACTGAGAGTCGGGAAGTGGCGTGCGGGGAAAGGAGCTCACTAAGGTAGGCGAGGACAGTTCCATGGATGTATTGGAAGGTGAGGCGACATAGTTTGCAATGAATTCTGTATGGAGAGAAATTAGACTCAGTCGGATTTGTGCGTGCGTAATTCTTGATTTGTGCATAAATTAGGATTTGTGTATGCATATTCTTGCTTTGTGCGTGCATAAATTAGGATTTGTGCATAAATTTGGATTTGTGCCTGATTTGTTACTCACATAATACGTTTTGTGTATAAGTTAAAAAAATATAAAATTTAAAAAATACAAAATGCAATTTACGTATGCACAAATTATGATTACAACAGCTTGAAACTACTTACACACACACATCTTTGAAAAACACGCACGAATCCCTTGTTACGCACACACGAAGCCAAAGTTACGCACGGATCTACCGTGAGACTGTTTTCACGTCTCACAAATTCGTCTGTAAGTGCTGCGTTTAAATACCAGTGGAATGCTCGGTCATTAGAATTTTCCCATCAGCCTTGCCTGCGTCTCTGTGCCTCTGGATCAGGGACTTTCTCACCGACAGGCCTCAAGTGGTGAAAATCGGGGACTCAACATCATCCACACTGATCCTGAGCACAAGAACACAACAGGGGTGTGTCCTCAGCCCCACCCTCTTCACTCTGTTCACCCATGAATGCTTCATAATTCATCTCACAAACCTGGTTTTAAAGTTTGCTGATGACACCACAGTAGTGGGTCTCATATCAAACAACGATGAGACCCATGACAGAGAGGAGATCCAGCACCTAACAGGATGGTGTACCGACAACAATCTCATCCTGAACACCTCCAAGACCAAGGAGATCATTGTGGACTTCAGAAGGTCCAGGAAGGTGGTACACCCCCCTCCTCATTCATGGGGAGGAGGTGGAGTGTGTGGACCACATAAAGTTCCTGGGGATACACATCATGTCCGACCTCACCTGGTCGCTGCACACACCCCACCTGGTGAAGAAGGCTCAAGAGAGACTTTTCTTCCTCAGGAAGCTTAAAAGGACTGGACTCTCATCTCAACTTCTGGGGATCTTCTTTAGAGCAACCATAGAAAGCATCCTCTGTCTGAGTGCTACGGTGTGGTACGGGAGCTGCACCGCTCAAGACAGGAAGGACTCGGCCCGGGTGGTGAAACCCACACGGGAGATTGTGGGAGGACCTCTCCGACAACTCGACTCAGTGTACGATAGTCGGGTCCTATGGAAGGCTGGTCGTATAGCTGCAAACCCCGCCCACCCAGGACACCAACTGTTTGTACCTCTTCCCTCTGGAAAGACATACAGGAACATCACACACAAACACACAAGCAGACTGAGAAACAGCTTCCTTTCCAGAGCTGTGAGGTCCATCCCTCCCCTACACACACACACTCACACAGTCTTAACATAAGACACTAATCCCGTCACTATACAGTCGACAGTTGACTATGCTCTGGTTGCACTTTTATGCAACCATGAGTATGCTATACTCATTCCATGTGTGCAATATTATTCATCTCATGTGTGCAATACTCATTTCATATGTGCAATATTCATCTTATTTGGTTTGTAAAAGTTTGTTTTAAAGAAGCCAGCGTAGTGATATAGAACATTTAAGCCGTGTGGCCGGAACTTCTTTTTTAGGCATGCATTATAACTGTGAATTTCCCCTTTTTAATCCTCACATTGCAGCCAATCAGAATCAAATATTCATCTGGCCCATGGTATAATTTCTGATAATCGATACATGGAAGAGCAACCATCCATCTTATACCATGCTCACTTACAAAAAAAAAATATATAATAGATCTCATCCTTGTCATCCTCTAAATTTTTCAATTCCTCCGCTATAACGTCCTTGTGTCTCATCTCCTCTTTCTTGACTTATTTTCTCTTCTCTCTTTTTCTTTCGCTGCATCCCAGTTTTCAAAATAATCAAACTCACTAAAAAGCTTAAAGGGAACCGCAATCTTTCTGTTGTTACCAACTGGCATTTAGGCCAGCACAGTAATTCGGTGGCCTGCATTTGGCTATGTGGCCATAACTTCTTTTTAGGTGTCCATTATCACTGTACATTATCACTTTTTAATCCACACCCAGTACCCAATCAGAATTGAGTGTTCACCTGAACCATGGTGCGCTGAAATGTTAATTCAGAGTGTTTTATGAAATACTAACTTTACCTAAAATGTGTTTATTTAATGTTTGGGAGACTGGTAACATTTAATAATAATATTTTGATGGCTGTTATTATTTTGTCATACTGTTGTCATTTGTTGCAGCCTCCCATCATGTGGTACAACCAACAAAAATACATCTATTCATTTTCTGAACCCGTTTTATCCTTTACGGGGCCAAGGAGGTTGCCGAAGCCTAACTGTTGCCACTGCACGGCACCAACAAAAATATTTATTTTAATTTACTCTAAAATGTATTTCTAATTCATATTGCAGTTAAAATGAATCTCTGATGCAGTATGTTTAGATGACTGATATTTTTATATCAATTGTATTGGATTTATTTTAAAAAATAAAACTTTGAACCACATTTAGGGAGGGTGCTAACCTTATACAAGAAAAGTGTGAGCTTAATACTTAAAAATATTGTTTGTTTGTTAAGATTTAGTAGTAAACAATCTGACTACAATTACAATTTTATACAGTAGAGACATTTGTTAATTTTGATCCAATTGACAATTGCACCAAAATCCTTTTTTTAAGACCACAGTCACTAACTTGACCTAAAAACACACTGAATGTACAAATGTTCTAGTATATTTGTAACTGTATATGGGATATACATTGCACACTCGTCGGCTCCCCGTGCACAATTCGCATGTGCATCATTTACATTAACTGTCTGTTGACACAGAACGTGATTCATGTGGCAAATTTGTGACACCATCTTTGTTTTAACATGCATTTTGATTTTTTCCAGATGCAATGTGTTATAATGCTTTTTTTTAATTATTCGGCAGCGTGCATATGTTTTTATTAAAAGGAATAGCTTGTGATTAAAGATGTTGTAAATTTTTTGTTTTTTGGTAGGAAATATATTTGTGTGTGTGTCTATATATCTGTTTTAAAGTACTTTATATGTTTTACTAATTATATTAGGGGTCTTGATAAAAATAGATTCGGGAATATTTCAATTTAATTGATATTTGTGTCAATTTAAAATGCTGTCAGGACAAAATTTATTTAACTATTTATGGGCGTCCTTCAGCGTCTGACTCTTGTTTACCACTTAAACCTCCGCCGCTAGTTGGGAGCACAGCACACTCAGCCTCTTTTAGCAGCTCTACACCGCACAAAACAACTACAAGATCTCAGCAAGTACCAGCTTTTTTTGTTGTCATGAGACATGCTCTGCTGAGCTTTAACTTGGGATGGTTACCGAACCGAAACTCTGTGCTGGGGGGCGCCTTATGTGCCCCCTACGAGATTGCCACTTTCTGTCTTTTTAGAAGAACTCTACATCCCATAACAGACTGGTCGGCATTCACAGCTGCAGACACGCCCCCTCTGCATGCTCACGCTTCTCTTCTCCTCCTGCGCGCTCACATTACCCGATGGTGTTAAATGCCCCACGAAAGTCTTAGAACATGATAGTTATTTTACAAAACCACAGAGAGCACAAGGATGAAAGAGCCGCATGCGGCTCCGGAGCCGCAGGTTGCCGACCCCTGTACTAGCCAAACATTTCTCTGGAAAAACGTTATGTAGTTGAAAGCAAACAGCTGTTCCATTTATTTTTTAAGGGTCAGCTGATTATTGTTATCTTGTAAAAGCAAACACAAATAATAATTGAAAGTGTATGTCAGGTTTTATAACATACTGAAATGTATTATTAATTTAACAAAAAACACTTTTGATATCTGAACCTTTTTATGAACACATACAAATAGCATCAAATTTTCATCAAGGCCCAAAAGTTTATTTCTAGACAGTCTTTTTTTTTTACGTCAACAGTTTTAAGAAATTAACTTCAATGTACAGAAAAAGAGTAAAGATTTAAACTAGTGATAGACAATAAAATAATTACTTTAAAGTTGTCTGGGGTTTTTTTTTGTCATGCATAGAAAAGTCATTTCTCCGGCTTTCTCTGTCAGACGTGCCTTCCAGTAAAACTCCAAACTTTTGACACTAGCGAATTATTTCTTTCTTTCATCTGCAGGTTTCCAAGCCATGCAGTCCAAATGAAGAATAAATCATATACTCTAGCACTGACAAACTGCCAATTCCACGCTAATAATGCGGCCAACAAATTATATGACCACCACAAGCTCACTCCAATTCCTAATCTAATCATTTACCTTTCAAACTTCGTGCCACACACACCCACAGCGACACACCCACCACCTGATTGATGACGCTGCACTTTACCTGTGCCATTTCCATTATGGCTCCTACATGGGTTCTACATGGAGCAAAAACTGAGTGTTTGTGCTGGCTTAGGTCAGTCTAAGCAAATGCTAGAAATTACCAGCAGACCTGAATGCAGCAATAGCGAGCTCTTACAAATGCAGAAATTCTATGAACCACTGAATGCACCTCCTGCTGCGGAGTATGTGACTATTTAACCTACGCAACAAAATCAGAATATTACCTACTATAGGATGGGTGTTTGTGGTAGCCAAGGGGGGGCAAGCAGTCCATTAGCTGTCTGTCTGTCTGTCTGTCTGTCTGTCTGTCTGTCTGTCTGTCTGTCTGTCTGTCTGTCTGTGCGTGCGTGCGTGCGTGCGTGCGTGCGTGCGTGCGTGCGTGCATAGTAAATAACACCAAAATTAGAGGGGTATTATAGGGTAAGTTATTGTCCTGCCTGCCTTTGCAGAAGAGTCCTGCATGGAAATAAACATTTTGACCATGTGCACCTTTGTAGATCAGCAATTGATTTTCTGATTGTGTGTTTCAGATTCTTCTTGATGTATCTTATCAACAAGGATGAAACGGAGCACACAGGCCAGGTAACCCAGCTGTTCCAAAGCAGCACAGCTTTAGACGGTCAGATTCCCAACCAATATTTGCTTTTTTTTTATGCCACACAGAGCCCACTGTTAACAGAATGTATGTTGAAATTTAAAAGATTCAAAACAACTACATTATTTTACCAAAAGTTGCTCACCTGCCTTGACTCACGTAAGAACTGAAGTGCCATTACATTACTAACCCATAGTGTTCAATATGATGTTGGTCCACCTTTTGCTGCTAATGGAGTTTAAACTCTTCTGTAAAGGCTGTCCACAAGGTTGAGGAGTGTATTCATAGGAATTTTTGACCATTCTTCCAAAATCACAGTGGGGAGGTCACACACTGGGAGGTCACAGTATCCACTCTAATTCATCCCATAGGTGTTCTGTTGGGTTAAGGTCAGGTCTCTGTACACACCAGGCAGGTTCATCCACATCAGACTCTGTCATCAATGTGTTTTATGAACCTTGTTTTTTTTGCATTGGTGCACAGTCATGTTGGAAGGGGCCTGCTCCCACAATGTTGGTAGTATGCAATTGTCCAAAAGGTTTGGGTATCATCAAGCATTCAACGTTCCTTTCACAGAAACTGTTGGGCCAAGCCTACGCCCAATAATTCCTCCTTCACACTCGGCGCAATGGAGTCACAAATGTACCGTTCTCTTGGCAGACTCGTCCATCAGATTGCCTGATAGAAAAGCGTGATTCATCACTCCAGAGAATGCGCCTCCACTGCTCTAGAGCCCAGTGGCAGTGTGCTTTACACCACTGCATTTGACGATCTGCATTGCATTTGGGGATATGTGGCTTGGATGCTGCAGCTTGGCCATGGAAATTAATTCCATGAAGCTCTCTGTGTACTATATTTGGGCTAATCTGAAGTTCAAATAAAATTTGGAGTTTTGGAGCACAGAAAGAAAGATGGTGGCCTCATTGGGCTTTTCACTTCAGCATTTGTTGTCCCTTCTCCGTCATTTTAAGTGCCCTATCGTGGCTGAGTTGCTGCTAATATCAAACATCCATTTTGTTATGATAGAGCTGAAAGTTGACCGTGGAATATTTGGGAGCGAGGACATTTCACAACTGGATTTGTTACACAGGTGCCATCCTATGACAGCTCCATGCTGGAGTTCACTGAGCTCCTGAAAGTGGCCCCTTCTTTCACAAATGATCGTTAAAAACGGGCTGCCTGAGTGTTTGATTTTTCATACCTGTGGGCAGGCCAAGGGATTGGGACATGTTATTCTGTTACGGGAGAGGTGGGAAGTACCCAGGCGCAGAGAGGAGAGAAGGCAGGAGGTGCCAGGCATTCAGGATCTTTAATACAGTTCACAAACTACAAACAAAAACCACTGCTAAGCAGACTAACCAAAACTCGAAACTCAAAAACTTGAAATGCACTACACAATGGAAGAACATAATTACAAACTATGGACAAGCACAGGAGAAAGGGAAAGACAAGACTTAAATACATGCAAGGCAACGATACACAAGTGGAAACACTCAGGACTGATGAGGAAAGGTAAAACTTGAAAACAACAACAAAACAGGAAATACTACAAGATAAAACAGGAAGTTAACTCAATCCTATACAGAAACAACAAATAACCAAACAAGGAAAATAAACTGAAAACGTTGCAGATTCTGATTATTTAGATGGGTGAGTGAATACTTTTGTTAATATAGTGTGCATGAAGCACAATTCTTCAAACAGGCTCAGTTCTACATGGTGTAAGCAGGACCCCTCCCCACCACCACCATTCTGGGTGGAGGAGGGGGCACAGAGGGAGGGATTAGGGGACTGTCCACCACTGGCTTTGTCTTGCTGACATGGAAGGTGGGATGCACCTGGAGGGATTGAGCCAGAAGAAGGCAGACAAAAGCTGGATACATGACCTTGGAAACCAGAAAGGGACCCACAAATCATGATGCCAGTTTCCTACAAGGGACATGCAGGTTGAGGTCCCCAGCTAAGAGCCAGACCTTCTGCCTGGGTGGATAGTCGGGAGCAGGGTGCCTCCTGCGATCTGCCGCCTTCTTGACTCTGTCCTGTAGGCGGACCAGGACCTGTCGGGAGGCGGCCCAGATGTGGCAACAGTGGTGAACCAGGGCATGGGCAGATGGAACAGAAATCTCTGGCTCCAAATCCACAAATAGGGGAGTGTCAGACCTGAAAAGCTATTTTAATGAGGAAAAGCCTGTGGCCGAGGTAGGCAAGGTGTTGTTCCAGTTGTTGGTTGAGGCGTTTGGTCTGGCCAATGGATTCCGGATGATACCTAGAGGTCAGGCTGACCATAGCGCCAATGAGCCACCAGAACTCCATCCAAAACCGGGACATGAACTGAGGCCTCCGGTCAGAAACAATTTCTTCAGGGAAGCCTTGATACCTGAATCCTTGGTTCATTATTATTTCAGCGGTTGTCTTGGGCAGGGCAATGAACCTGACCATCTTTGAGAACTTGTAAGTAAATCAGTATATTTTATTTGTATAACACCTTCCACAAACACAGTCACAAACACAGTCACAGTTTAATTTATTCATTCATTCACAGTACAGACCAAAAGTTTTTGAGACACCTTCTCATTCAAAGAGTTTTCTTTATTTTCATGACTCGGAAAATTGTAGTCACACTGATGGCATCAGAACTGTGAATTAACACATGTGGAGTTAAATACATAACAAAATGTGTGAAACAACTGACAACATGTCATATTGTAGGTTCTTCATAGTAGCCATCTTTTGCTTTGATTACTGCTTTGCACACACTTGGCATTCTCTTGATGAGCTTCAAGAGTGTCACCTGAAGTGTTTTTCACTTCCCAGGTGTGCCTTGTCAGGTTTAACAAGTGTGATTGCTTTATAGATTGCCTTATAAATGGGGTGGGGATCATCAGTTGTGTTGTGCAGAAGTCAGGTGGATACACAGCTGATAGTTCTACTGAATAGACTGTTAGAATTTGTATTATGGCAAGAAAAAAGCAGCTAAGTACAGAAAAATGAGTGGCCATCATTACTTTAAGAAATGAAGGTTAGTCAATCTGAAAAATTGGGAAAACTTTGAAAGTGTCCCCAAGTGCAGTCATAAAAACCATCAAGTGCTACAAAGAAACTGGCTCACATGCAGACCGCCCCAGGAAAGGAAGACCAAGAGTCACCTCTGCTGCGGAGGATAAGTTCATCCAAGTCACCAACCTCAGAAATGGCAGGTTAACAGCCGCTCAGATTAGAGAGCAGGTCAATGGCACACAGAGTTCTAGCAGCAGACACATCTCTACAACAACTGTTAAAAGGAGACTGTGTGAATCAGGGCTTCATGGTAGAATATCTGCTAGGAAACCACTGCTAAAGAAAGGCAACAAGCAGAAGAGACTTGTTTTTGTCAAAAAACAAAAAGAATGGACATTAGACCAGTGGAAATCTGTGCTTTGGTCTGATGAGTCCAAATTTGAGGTTTTTGGTTACAAACATCGTTTATTTTAGCGAAGCAGAAAAGGTGAACGGATGGACTCTACATGCCTGGTCTCCACCGTGAAGCATGGAGGAGGAGGTGTGATGGTGTGGGGGCGCTTTGCTGGTGACACTGTTGGAGATTTATTCAACATTGAAGGCATCCTGGACCAGCATGGCTACCACAGCATCTTGCAGCGGCATACTATTCCTTTCGGTTTGCGTTAAGTTGGACCATTATTTATTTTTCAACAGGACAATGACCCCAAACTCACCTACAGGCTGTGGAAGGGCTATTTGACCAAGAAGGAGAGTGATGGAGTACTGCACCTGATAACTTGGCCTCCACAGTCACCGTACCTGGGGTGATACCGGACCGTAGAGTAAAGGCAAAAGGGCCAACAAGTGCTAAGCATCTCTGGGAACCATCAACAATTTCTTAACCACAGACTGCAGGCACAAGATGGTCTGCAGGGGGCGAGAGCAAATCACAAACATATGGAGGAGATTGACAATGGAGGGCCCTGAAAGTCAAAACTAAGATTTTATATTGAAAGCGGTTAGTCACCGGGAGCCAGTGAAGAACTTTGAAGATAGGGGAGATGTGATCTTTTCTCTTAGTGCGGGTCAAGATCCTCTCAGCCGAGTTTTGGATCAACTGCAGGTGAGACAGCTCCTTCTTATTCAGTCAGGAAAACAGACTGTTACAGTAGTCTAGCCGTATAGAAACAAAGGCATGAGTAAGAAGTTCAAGATCTTTATGTGACACCATTTTCCTGAGCTTAGAAATGTTCCTCAATTGGAAGAAACAGTTCTTGGTTGGCAGTTTGGAGTGCTGCTTCAGCGACATATCTTTGTCCAAAATGACACCCAAGTTTCTAAGGCTGGGTTTGACAGGGTTTCTATATGCCAAGTCACTGCTCCAACCCCAAGGGTCAGTGAAAGGATGTGCTCTGGTTCTTTGGCAACAGGCTTGGGGTCGTACAGACGAGACAGGGCATCCAGCTTGATGTTCTTGGACCCTGGCTGTAAGAGAGAGTGAAAGAGAATCGATTAAAAAAAGCCTCTGCCTGGTCTGGCAATAAATAAGTCTCTTTGTATTTCGCATATACTCCAGATTTTTATGGTCTGTCCAGATAATGAAGGGGTGTTCTGCCTCCTCCAGCCAGTGCCGCCACCCCTCTAGTGCCACCTTGACTGCCAGCAAGTCTCGGTTCCCAACATCATAGTTGCACTGCCTTGAACGGTCACCCAGACAAGAACGTACAAGGGTGCATCTTCCCATCTACCTAGGACCGCTAGGGGAGGACCGCGCCTATCCCCTCATTGGAGGCATCCGCCTCCACTACAATCTGACGAAGAGGATCAACTAGGGTGAGCTCTGGAGCACATGAGAAGCATTGCTTCAGAGTCTGTCCACTGGAAAGTCACATGAGGAGACGTGAGTCTGAGGGGCAGCAACGGTGTTAAAGCCCCTGATGAAGCGTCTAAAGAAATTTGCAAAGCTGGCTCACTGTTGGTCACAGTGCTGACTTTGGCAAGGGATATCTGTTTTTTATTATGTTATTGAGAGCACTGCGGTCGTTGCAGGGCCTGAGGGACCCATCTTTTTTACCCACGAAGAAAAACCCTGCTCCAGCTCCAGAGGAGGAAGGATGGATTAGGCCCGCCACGAGTGATGCATCAGTATACACATTTAGCGCTTGTCATTCTGAAGCAGAGATAGAGTAAAGATGCCCTTTAGGGGTGATGGAACCTGGAACCAGGTCAATGGCACAGTCATAAGGGCTGTGGGGTGGAGGACTCAGAACCTTGGACTTACTGAAAACCTCTCCCAGATGATGGTAAGACAAAGGCACCGTACTCAGGTCCGGGGTCTCTGAAACTGAAGCAGGATGTACAGAGACAGGCTTACTTACAGTGGTGGGTTGTTTCCAAGTGGGGATGCGATGACGGTGTTTGCCACATTCTGGCCCCAATCCTAGAATCTTTCCAGTAGTCCAGTTACCTGGGGTATGTATTTGCACAACCACGGTTAACCCAGGACCAGAGTCTTAGAATGGCATCTGGGCATCTGAATCAGTAGAAGTTCATGATTTCTCTGTTTATCCATAGATATCTTGAGAGGTGCCGAGATGTGAGTAATGGTGAACAGCTCTTTTCCATTAAGACCGCTGGCCTGAATGGGTTTCCAAGAAGTTGTGTTTTCAATCCTAATCTATTAGCCAGATCCTAATCCATCAAACTTTCATAATTTCCTGAGTCTATAAGTGATGTAAGGCCTGGGGTGTTGCTGTGGTGAGTTACCTATATGGGCATGAGGCTCCATGTGGGGCTAGCAGCAGTGGTGACTTGACCCACTGTTGTGGGTTACTTCATGGGACTAGAGAAGATAATATGGTTCTGCTCCATGCATCAGTAGCATTGATCTTCCCGCTGGCGTTGCTGCCGTTCCTCCGCAGACACCCGCGCCCGGCCCACCTGCATTGGTGCTTTACTACTGTTCATGAGGTAAAAGCAATGCGTATCAGGAGGTAAACGGCAGAAATCCCATCCAGCTCAAGCAGTCCTGCAAGAAAACCCCTCCCCTGTGAATCTGCCGGCAAGACAATTTGCGTACCCGGTTGTCTGTACGGATGGCGAGGGCGATGATGGAGTCCAGATCCTGAGGTAGATCCAGTGGCATGGGCTGCTCCTGGATTTGCTATGCAAGCTCCTTCAGGAAGACACCATACTGCGCTGCGGAGTTCCACCCGCTCTCTACTGCCAACGTGCTGAAACGGTCACTTCACTTTCTCTTTTATTTGGGAGTTCTAGCGCTTTCTCTCGGCTGGTTGATACCGGATCAAATGTGATCCGGTGGGCGGTGTGGCCAGCTTGGAAGGCAGTGAGGGATGAGCAGAGAGGAGAGTTGCAAGCCCACTCTGCCATGACCCACACTCTGGCCGTCTCCAACAGGTGTGAGATTATGAAGGCAATCCTTGCTCTATCAGACACAAAGGCGTTGGGGCAGTGTTCAAAGCTGAAAAAAGTAAATCTGACCTACACCTTTCATGTGTTTATCAAGAATATTCATCATTATCTAAACATTAATGTTGTGGTTTATAGAGCAATTTCAATTTAGATGTAATAAATTGTATTTAACACTTTATTTATATATTATTGTTTTCAAACCCTTAAGCTTTAATCTATTGTAACCTTCCAATGATGTGTAATTCCTACCATGACAAAGGTGGATAAAGGTGGAAAGATTTCATGTAATCCACAGCAGTGAAGGTCACAAATCATTGAAGAAAAAAGGTTCAGCGCACTGTCTAGTGGGTCTAGATGACCCAACTCCCAATGTTAAAGTGCCTAAGATAGCACAAGGGTTAATCCAGGAAAAACTGTCAAAAAGTTTAAAAAAGAAAAAAATGTCCACAGATGTTAAGATAGTTGGAGTGGACATCATAGAGCTAAAATTCTCATCATAGAGATTTTAGCACAGTCAGCAGTTTTGACTTTAACACCCTATCTTCACCCCTCTTTTTTTCCCAGGAGTCTTATGTATGGAAGATGTACCAGGAGCGCTGTTGGGAGTTTTTCCCTGCTGGCGACTGTTTCCGAAAGCAGTATGAGGATCAACTCAACTGAGCTGCTGTGACCCACTACAGCAGCACCACCTAGTACACACCCCCTACCTCCATTAGATATCTGCTGTCCCTCTGCAGCCAACTCACCCCCACGACAACTACTGTGAGCCACTTCCTTGTCCAGGAACTTCCAGCTTCTTCATAGAGATGCTTGGCTAACCGCAGCAGTTCGTCCTCAGACCTGCAACCCCTGCAGAGCTCCTCCAGCCCTGAACACAGATCCTCTGTGATCTCCTTGGCTGGAGACTCATATTCTCACAACTCACAAACATTATACATGAAAAAAAAGAAAAGAAATGATGGTCAGAAGAACTTGCACCAATGGATGTTCCGCACAGAAATAGAAAAACAAAGAGCTCTGAGTTCTGCAACAGGATTCTCTTCTCATGAATGTGATGCTTTACTCGTGTAAGAAGTGGAGACACACAAGCTGACCACAAAAAGCTTCATGTCAGAAAATGTGACTCCACGAGTTCAAGTCAAGTTGGTCCAACTGACCTGAGTGACCTGGAAACTCAGCTAAAGTCCAGACCAGATAACCAACAACCAGCAGCTGCAGGCATCCATATTCACTTATGTTAAGCAACCATGGGCATTTAACTGTTATTGGCAGCTGCTGGTCATGTCTGTCACTGAAGTCCATCTTCATAAACCATCCGCCGTCCATAAATGCTTCAAACCTGCTGACTGGGACCAAAACCTTGCTCCACACAACTGAACCACCTTCAAAAAACTTTCCAGTCTATTTTCTGTCAGTCATCTTGGAAACTCTCCGCCAATATTACAGACTCTTCATGAAATGTTTGAAAAACCAACATGCGTAGCTGTTACCAGTTTGTATCAGCCATTCTTTTGTCTGAAAGAAGAATGTCCTGCAGGTTAAATAGTTTTCATTTTCAGATTCTGTCTCAGCACCACATTTGTTCATCTTCTCTTTCTGAGGCATAACCAGAGGAGCACAAAATACATTTTCCAACCAACATCCAGACTTCTGGATTATGGAACCTTCATTTACAGAAGACACAAATATGACATTTATAAAATGACATTTTTGGTTCAAAAAAACTTTTTGAACAGATCCATGTTTCTGCTGAATGTTTGTATGAACCTACGGAGAGGTGTTTTCAAAACCCGCTGCTCAAACATGCAGTTGCAAGTCAGACAAGACATGCACGTCAGTGTGCACAGTGGCAGCAGAGTGAAGGGAGTTCTGAGCTGGTGCTGCGTCGCGTATGAAGCTCCAAAAGTGCTTCTGCAAACTCAGTCGAAGATCTCCCGACCTTCTGGAGGAGAACCTGTCTGTCCACCCCTGCCGCTCCTCATGGTTTCCTTCTATTCCTTATTGACTGAAAGGATTGGAAGACTGCGTGAACCCTCAGAGGTGTCGAAAAACACTGGTTTTCTTTCAGGATGACCATCTTATGCAATACTGACTGACTGACTGATTAAAATGCTCTTTTTAACCTGACATTGAGAAAAAAAGAAGCTTTTGAGGGAAAATAAGCTTTTGCATGTTTCTTCCAAGGTTCAGATGAATGCATTAATTAATCTATGCTGCCCATAAACTGCAAAAGATGTTTGTTATTCTGTCAAGATGAAGAATCATTGTTGTCATGAGACCTCTGTAAATCATCACTGCATCTCTTGCTGAAGAAAACAGCCTGTTCTCCTTAAACTAATGTCTTATATAAAGTGATAAAAAAAAGAATTTAAATTGAAATAATAAGGTGAGGGGGCAGAAGAACATGCTTACATAGCTGAGAAATTAAAATATTACTAATCTTTGTGCCAGAATGACACAGACTGAGATCTTCACCCATGAGCTGTTTATTGCACTGATGCTGCTCTGTTCTACATACCATTTTGAAGGTGCAGCAGATGCTCTTGCACTTCTCACAGTTTGATCGCCTTGGGTCTTCTTATAAGAGTGTATTTGGGATAAAAAGTCTGACCTGGACTTGAACACAGACAGTTTTCCCTGGAGGAGAAGGCGCTGACTGCTGAAGAGTTGCTTGTGCACCTTCAAGTGAACAGCTGTGCAACACTGCAGACTGCATGCCGAGTGCAAGCGTTTTCTGCTTTACCATTCATGCTGTTTTTGTACAACTGCAAATCTCCAAGCCAACCTTATTTATTGCTTTACATGAAAAATGTTTCACAAAAGAGAGACGTGTCCAGACAGCATAATAGAGACTTTGGATACTTCGCTGCTTCAGACAGAACAACGAAAACGTGAATGGACTTGCATGAGCTACAAAATAAAACTTAATTCATACATGCGTGAATTGCAGTTTGTTCTTCTCCTGACAATACTCTCACTTAAAATCCAGAAGATATGCAAAACCAAAGACAAAGAATCGTGCATGGATGACTATGTACCTGTAACGAGAATAGGCCGATGGCTGGTTCCAAATGCAGCAGGTTTATTAACAGTTGTCCTATCTTAGATGACCCCACCCGTACTCTAGGTGTTATTCCTACCATGACAAAGGTGGATAAAGGTGGAAAGATTTATGTAATCCATGGACACCAGTGAGGTTCACAAATCATTGAAGAAAAAAGGTTCAGCGCACTGTCTAGTGGGTCTAGATGACCCAACTCTCAAGTGCTTAGGATAGCACAAGGGTTGCCAAGTCCACAAAGCTAAATCTATATATCCATCCATCATTTTCTTCCGCTCATCCGGGACGTGGTTGGGGGGGGGAGCAGTCCAAGCAAAGATTCCCGGACTTCCCTCGCCCCCACCACTTCATCCAGCACTTCTATGGGGACCCTGAGATGTTCCCAGTTCAGCCGAGAGACACAGTCTCTCCAGTGCACCCTAGATCTTCCCCGGGGCCTCCGCCCAGTGGGACATGCCCGGAACACCACCCAGGAGGCATCCGTACTAGGTGCTCGAGCCACCTCAACTAGCCCCCTCTCGATGTGAGAAGAAGCGGTTCTACTCTGAACCGCAGGTGACCAAGGTTCTCACCCTATCTCTAAAGGCCTGTTCACACCGGGACGAATTTCGCGTTTAACGCCTCGTGACTAAACAAAGGGCACCAATGTGAGTGTGCACACCGACTCGAATAACGCCACGCGTAAAAGTGTCATTTTTTTAATAATGCCTTGGGTTCGTTTTTTTGGTTTGACGCACCGCATCAAAAACTATACGACCAATGAGAATGGCGCTTTTGCACACGTTTCTGGAGCTTCTGAAGTTACAGTAAAACACAACTTGGGGGCGCTCAAACACAAAACTGTCTTGCTGAGCACACATACGTGTCAGCGAAGAAGATATATGCCAAGTAATATCTACACGCTATTTTCAGCTCTTGTACCAGTCGATAAAACTCCCCATGTTCTTCTATCCACGTAACTATGGGATGTACCCAAAATCTGCGTCTGGCGAATAATGTGCGGGGATATTTGTCCCGATGTGTACGGTGTGTTTTTCAACCTATTTGAGCCACGCCACACTTTAACCTTGACAAAAATCCTCCGGCAGACCAGCATCCAAAAATTGATAAAAAGACGAAACTCATGGTCTGTATTGATCTACAGCCCCTCCGGCAATCTCACATGCATATTTATGATAATTGTGGCAGAAAAGCTTGCAGCTGTTTCTTTCCTAAAAGATGTAATAAAAGATGTAATAAAAGTTAAGTTAGAAGATTTAAAAACTGCTTGATGTGTGTTCGTTGTTGTGTCAAGACGTGTAACACTTGTGCAGTCCTAGGCACTTTAACATTGGGAGTTGGGTCATCTAGACCCACTAGACAGTGCGCTGAACATTCTTTCTTCAATAATTTGTGATCTTCACTGGTGTCTATGGATTACATGAAATCTTTCCACCTTTATCCACGTTTGCCATGGTAGGGAGAACACGTCAAAGTAAGGGTGGGGTCATCTAAGATAGCACAAGGGTTAACAAGGAGGACTCATTTTGCGCCGAGACACTGTCACTTTAACCCAGTGCATTATGGGAGATGTAGTCCAAACAGCAGACTTCTCTGAGCTTCATGGTTTTGTTGATTTGTTCTACGGTCTGATACCGTTACCGTTATTATTATCTAAATATCTTTAATAGAATCCAATAAACACAAAGAAAAAAGTATTTTACGATCTTTCATTTTCTTAACTACTTAGTGTTTAATCAGGGCCTGTTTGGATGAACACAGAGCTGAAATCCTGGAGATGGTAAATGTTTTTAGATCAGTGAATGAGGCAATTTCCCACAGCACACCTGACCATCTCCCACGGCCCCAGACCCCATGACCCAGAGCTCATGACCATAGGTGAGTATTGGAACGAAGATCCCCTTGTTACTTGAGAGCTTTGCTTTCCGGCTAAGCTCTATCTTAACCACAACGGACTGGTACAGCAACCACAGAACTGAGGATGCTGCTCCAATCCGCCAGTGAATCTCGTGCTCCGATCTTCCCTCACTTGTGAACAATACCCCTAGATATTTAAACTCCTCCACCTGGGGCAGGAGCACTCCACCCACCAAGAGATGGCAAACTACCTTTTTCTGGCTGACCTCCGGCTCCTGGCTGCGCCTAGAAATTCTGTCCATAAAAACGGTGAACAAAACCGGTGATGAAGGGCAGCCTTGCTGGAGTCCAACATGCAACAGTCCTGGCTATGCAAACCAAGCTCTTGCTACGGTCATCCAGAGACTGGGCAGCCCTCAGTAAGGTTCCCCGAACCCCATACTCAAACAACAGCCTCCACAGAATACCATGGGGGATATGGTCGATTGCCTTCTCCTAATCCACGAAGCACATATCCACGAACCCTCCCGCACCCTAAAGAGGGTGAAGAGCTGGTCCATAATTTCACGACCAGGACGAAAACCATATGTTGTTTTTGCATCTGATGTTCGACTATCGGACGGACTTCTCTTCTCTTCTTGCTCTTCTCTGCAGTACCCTGGCATAGACTTTCCCAGGGAGAGTGTGGAGTGTGATGCCCCGGTAGTTTGAACACACCCTCCGGTCCCCCTTCTTAAAAAGGGGAACCACAACCCCTGTTTGTCAGTCCAGTCAAACAGTTCCCGTCTGCCATGCGATGCTGCAGAGACATGCCAGCCAAGACACTCCCACAGCATTCAGAGACTTAAGTTTCTCAGGGTGGACTTCGTCCACTCCTGGGTCCTTGCCACCGAGGTGCTCATTGACAACCTCAGTGTCTTTAGCCCAGGTGATGGACAGCCTCACCCCAAATCCTTATCCTCTGCTTCCTCAAAGGAAGGCATGTCAGTGGAATTGAGTGGGATTGCCTTCACAACAATCCAGGCCGCAGCTCGCCTAGACTGAGGGGACCTGTTAGCTGCCTTTTGAGTCCCACAAGCCAACCAGGCCTGGAAGGACTCTTTCTTCATCTTGACGGCATCCCTTACTTCTAGTGTCCACCGGGTTCGGGGGTCACCGCTGCGAAAGGCACCAGAGTCCTTGCGTCCACAGCTCCAAACACCAGTAGAGACAATAGAGGTGGAAAATATGGTCTACTCGGACTTGATGTCCCCAGCCTCCCTTGGCACCCATTTGAAGCTCTCCTAAATGTGGAAGTTAAAGACTTCCCTGAGGGAGGGCTCAGCCTGATGTTCCCAAGTCTCCCAACTCTTTCTGGCCTCCTTTCTCGTCAGCGAATCCAGCTATCCACCAAGTAGTGATCGGTGGACAGCTCTACCCCTCCTTTTACCCGAGTGTCCAAGACACAAGGCTAAAGGTCGCCTGAAACAACTACAGAGTTGATCATTGACCTCCTGCCTAGGGTGTCCTAGGTGTAATGATGGACACCTATGTGCTCGAACATGTTGTTCGACAATGGAGTCCCCTGTTGGGGCACTTTTCAGTACCCCTTCAAGAGACACCATTAAGGTCGGTTACTCCATACTGCTGTTCAGCGTGAAAGCCGAAACCAGAGGTAGGAACCTGTCCTCCACCTGAAGGTGGAGGGAGGTGACCCCATTGTCCACCGGGATGAACTTCAACACTTGGCGGCTGAGATGGGGGGTCACAAGTAAGCCCACACCAGCCCGCTGCCTCTCACCACGAGAAACTACAGAATGGTATCTTACAGGTGGTGGACCCATGGGAGAGTGGCCCCACATCATTCCTTTCGGCTGGGCCTAACTGAAACCCGTGGGGAGAGCCCTGCGAGCCCCAGCCTCAGCCCTTGCTCCAGGATGGGGCCCAGGTGACATCAGTCTGGGGGATGTAAGTCTGGGACATAAGCCCTTGGTAGGATCTCCCACGGCACACAAGTCCTGGGTGATGAGTCAGCCATAGACCAGTTCATAAGCCACTTATAAATCTCCTTGTGTCTTGCCTTGTCTGTCTATATGTATAAATGTATATATGTATATATGCATATACAGTATATGAAGTGACTTCTCTCAAGAAGTCCTACCAATGGATAGAAAGGGCTGGCTTACAGGACAGCACTGAAGCACTCATCCTGGCAGCTCAGGAACAAGCCCTGAGCACCAGAGCCATAGAGGCTCAGATCTACCACACCAGACAAGACCCAAAGTGTAGGCTGTGTAAAGAGGCGCCTGAAGCAATTCAGCACATAACTGCAAGGTGTAAGATGCTGGCAGGGAAAGTTTAAATGAAGTGCCACAATCACGTGGCTGGAACAGCATTCAGAAACATGTGTGCAGAATATGGACTGGAAACACCAAGGTCAAAATGGGAAACACCTCTGAAGGTGGTAGAGAATGAGAGAGCAAAGATCCTTTGGGACTTCCAGATACAGACTAAAAGGATATACTGGCGAACCAACCCGAAATGGCAGTGGTGTATAAAGAAGAGAGGAAAGCCGTTGTGGTCGATGTAGTAGTGCAAAGTAATGGAAACATCAGGAAGAAGGACCATGAGAAACTGGAGAAATACCAGAGACTCATAGAAGAACTGGAGAAAGCATGGAAGGTGAAGGTAACAGTGGTGACTGGAACACGTGGAGCAGTCACCTCCAAGCTGGAGGAGTGGCTACAGCAGATCCCGGGAAGACGTCAGACCTCTCAGTCCATAAAAGTGCAGTGCTAAGAACAGCTAAGATACTGCGCAGGAATTTTTGGCAAGTTTTACTGTATACTGACATTCTAAAGTATGTAGATGTAAATGAATAAAACAAAAAGATATTTCTTCTTTTGCGGTGTGGGTACTTAAACAAATGTGAATAAATATTTTGATTGCATCCCCTAAATGAAATAGTAATATCTAAGTTCATGTGAATTTTTGGGGTTAGATTTTCATAAAAACTGTGATGAATCGAGGAATTTGTGTAAGTCAGTTATTTTAGTTTATGTCGGCACGTCTGATTGGTAAGCTGCACTGTAAAAACAAACACCTTAGAAAAAAGTCATAAATTCACAGACTTTCTGTAAATAAGCATAAGAAATCTGCCACTGTCGTAAGAAAAATGCCCTAATTCCTATTTTAAGAAAAAAATTCTTGTCACTTAGACATGTTTTTTCATTATAAGATAATTTTGCTATAGATAAACTTACCGTAACCATTGTACTATCTTAGATGACCCCACCCTTACTTTGACGTGTTCTCCCTACCATGACAAAGGTGGATAAAGGTGGAAAGATTTCATGTAATCTATGGACACCAGTGAAGATCACAAATCACTTTCTACGTCTAGATGACCCAACTCCCAATGTTAAAGTGCAGAGGATAGCACAAGGGTTAATAAGAATATTCTTCTTGCAAGACAGAAAATGTTTTTTTTTTCTTAAAACCTTTGCACTTTGAGATTCAGTTTTTGCAGTGAGCCTTCACTTTACCAACCACAGGAAATGGGAAGGTCATTCTGTTAGTGCTCCACAGGTGCATGTTTCAATGAGTAATTCATCTTCACTTCGCATTGTGTGGTGCTTTTGTGGTGAAACGTGAACTTTGAAGACAAAATGAATCTGTGAATCTTTGACTGGAGAAACACTGAACGTGGTGAAACACAGGCTGTTTTCAAATAGATAGTTAAGAAACATTGCATGGGCTGTGGTGAACATTAACTGTAGAAAAGCAAACTGGAGAAACATGTGCTTCAGTAAAACTGACTATGGTGGTACTTAAAGTTTATTGAAACTCAGACTGCCTTGCAACTTGTTCAGTGTGTACTCCGCCTTTGACCAACAGCAGCTGGGTGGGCTCCAACAACCCACAGTGCAGGGCAGATGACCTGACACCAAAGAAGTGAAAACCAGACACTTAAAAAGACATAAGGTGATTAACCCTTGTGCTATCCTAGATGACCCCACCCTTACATTGACATGTTCTCCCTATCATGACAAAGGTGGATAAAGGTGGAAAGATTTCATATAATCCATGGACACCAGTGAAGATCACAAATCATTGACGAAAAAAGGTTCAGCGCACTGTCTAGTGGGTCTATATGACCCAACTCCCAACGTTAAAGTGCCTAGGACAGCATAAGGGTTAACTAAATGAAGGATCATCAACCTGTGGATTACCCGAACGTGGTGAGACTGATAAGGAAAACAGAATATGACAAAAACACCAAAAACACCAAGCACAGAACCTTTACAGATTGTGAAGAAAGTTAGACTTTGGTGTAAACTGGACTGCCATCACCCTTGGAATCTTTGTGGAAAAAAAGCCTGTTTGTAAATTTCGTGCATATAAAATCTGGAACAATCTTTTTCATGTTAAAGAATTTCCACATTTCCATAATAATCAAGTTCAGGATAAAAGCTTTTTTTTAAACAGCTGTGTGACAGTTTAAAGTCCTTATGTGCACTCCTTTAAGTCATTCTTGTTTAGAATTTATTGATTACAAAATATAATGTCTATAAATGTTGTCAATGTGCTAAGACTTGATTAATTCTTTGAAAAGCACATAGAATTAACCTGCCTGGCCTTGTTACCATAAAGATTCACATTATGGTTAACCTTCAAGACTTCTAACAGTTTGAAAATAAATGTTTCAGAAAGCTGGTCATTTTCCAATAATCTTTAATTGGGATTTTGAAACATTTTTACCTGTCAGCGTTTCTTCTGCTTTTTTCTCATACATGGTCTTCAGGGAGCAACCCTAAAGCCCAGTGGGGGGAGGGGGGTGTCCCAGTTCTTTCTCTCACAAAGCATCAACATCTCGAATGCCGGTCTTGTTCAGAGCTTCGTTGACGACTCATCGCTCCAGACCGATCAGAGCTTGTGAGTAAAGTTTCATTTTTAAAAGCTGACAATTTTCATTCATTTTCAGGATCTGATGGAGAAAACCAGCAAATTCTCTCCATCTAACCATGATCCTGAAAAGTCTTTTTCTTTGGAATGCTGTGTGTATTTAAAAGAATAGAATGTCTGCAATTTTTCATTTTTTTGTATGTCTTTAAAAAGTGGTTTTCATGTTTTGTTTTAGCTTGAACGCATAATGACAGCAGCTGTTGATTTCATATGTTTGGAGCAGCACTGACTTCACTGCAGTCATATTCAGAAGCTATTCTCTGGTCTTCACTGAAAAATGTTTGTTTGGGAGTTGATATAGATTGACTTGGTTGGGTGGTCGGTGTATCCTGTGATGCTCCTGCTTTAATCAGTCAGATTAGGAGCTTGGTGATTTCAACTTTCTGTCCATTACAGCTTACGTTTAAAAGAAGAAAACGTATGAAACAGGCTTCACTGATTTCCAAGCTGGCAGGATGTCAGTGCTGCCCACAGAGAAGACAAATGGATCAGGAGGAGACCCCCTGTGGCAGGTAACTGCTCTGAGAGATTTTATGAAATACCACACTGTACAGATATTATCATGAAATTCAGTTCCATCAGAGGTGTTTACACTTCATAAATAAAACTGCTCACTGCTGATCTTTAAACTGTAAACTGTGATAATGAATGTAAACTGTGATAAATAAAAAATTGTGATAAAAATTACAGCCCTCTCTTTCATAGAAAGACAACTTGAGGAATTGGTGATTACCAAATACGTTTTTTGCTCCACTGTGTATATATCAGTCTCTTCCAGACCTGATCTCCTGGTTCATCTTCATCTACAGGTCATCATAATTGTCTTCCTCACAGGATCTCTCTCTGTTATCACTGTTGTTGGAAACATCCTTGTCCTAATATCATTCAAAATAAACAAGACCCTGAAGACAGTGAACAACTACTATCTGCTCAGCCTGGCATTTGCTGACCTGATTATCGGTACCTTGTCAATGAACCTGTACACAACCTACATCATCATGGGTCATTGGGCACTTGGGCCAGTCTTGTGTGACCTGTGGCTCGCCATAGATTACGTGGCTAGTAATGCCTCAGTCATGAACCTTCTCGTCATTAGTTTTGACAGGTAATTGAAATATTTGTATTCGTATTTTTGCAGGTTGTGGACACCACTTGTTTTTTTTTCTCATTAAGCATAATCATATTCTAAGTCTTGGAACATCAAATAGTTGGGTATTGTTTTCTTCTTATGTCCTTTCAGATATTTCTCTGTAACCAGACCCTTGACCTACAGGGCGAAACGCACCACCAAGCGCACCATGGCCATGATTGGATTAGCGTGGTCCATCTCGTTTGTTCTTTGGGCTCCTGCTATATTGTTTTGGCAGTACGTTGTTGGTGAGCGGACTGTACCGCCAGAGGAGTGTTACATCCAGTTCTTGACTGAGCCCATTACTACCTTCTGCACTGCCATTGCTGCCTTCTACTTGCCAGTGACTGTCATGGCTTTTCTGTTTTGGAAGATTTACCAGGAGACAGAGAAAAGAGCCAAAGACATACAAAGCCTTAAAGGGTCTTGTGCAAGCACCAACCTGAACCAGACTGTAAGTGAAATGAGTGAAGGAGTTGGTGAAGGCAGTATAAAATCCAACCACAGGAATCCTTCTGTCAAATTGCACCTTGTAAGAACTTCTTCATCCAGAGAGTTGTGTCATCAGGATGGCCCTGCTAGGGACCCAAGAGGTTCCAATTTTGACAGTGCATCACAATCGCCAACAGGTTAGACACAGACTGGGTGTGTGTTGATATTTTGTCTAATGATAGAGGAAGACAAAATTAATCTGTCTGTCTGTCTGTCTAGAGTTTGAGAAATCTGTAGAGGAGGAGGAAAACAAGGATCTAGAGCAAACATCAACCATCAAAAGACAACATGGTTCACCCCCTTTTAAGGCCTCTTCATCCAACCTGCCATGTCTAACCATGACCATAAAAGATGCTGCCCTGGCCAAACGGTTTGCCTTGAGGGCAAAAACTGAGATAAACAAACACAAGAATGAAAAAAAGGCAAATGAGAAGAAAGCAGCTCGAACCCTCAGTGCCATTTTGCTGGCATTCATGATGACGTGGTTGCCCTATAATATCATGGTTTTGATCAATACTTTCTGTCAGAACTGCATCCCTGAAGCTTTGTGGGCTCTTGGTTACTGGCTGTGCTATGTCAACAGCACAGTGAACCCTATGTGCTACGCTCTGTGTAACAAAACCTTCCGGACAACTTTCAGGGCAATTTTAATGTGCCAGTGGAATGGAAGAAAGAAGCCTCACCCACATCAGAGACAAGCTTTTCAATCTAAGAACGTGCGTAAAGCGAGACACCAAATGCCTCCATCATAAGCATTTTCATTACACATTATATGAATATTTGTATACAGATTGGCATTCACATGCTTTTTCTCAAAACAGACTGCGCCATGACAGTTGAACCTAAACTCCACAACTTGTTCGTACTCATTTGGGACAATTCTAGACCTCATAAAAAACTGAGAACTCATTCTAGTAAGATTGAGGTTGATGCAAAGCTGTCCTAATTGGTAACACCAGTGATTTTTAGAAGAAAACACATTTTTGGCAGTCTTTGCATTTTTTGAATTTAACAACTGATCACTGATTACAAAATCTCTTCATGAGCACAACAGTTTACCGATATACAATCATGTTCTTGAGTTGACCTGTATTTTTTTTAATCTGGACAATCATGTAAACAGGTAAACAAATAAACAACACGCTTTAGTAAAGTAATTTATTTGGTAGCAATGAATGACAAGAACAGTTTTAGAAAACTTGATGTGCAGAATGACTGCATGGACTTATAAAAAAAATATGACCTTGATTTGTTTTTTTGTTTTTTTTGTGTGTGTGGACATTTTAGATATTATGAGGGCCATCAGCAAGATACATTCAAGTTAAAAGAAAAATAAAATCAGAATAACCCTGACCAACACGATCTCAGCGTGAATGATCAGTTCTTGGCGGAGATCCTGCGGCAGAGAAAGATCCTCTTCCCACTGAAGAAGCACCTCACAGCTGAGTACTGAGCAGTGGTCACTTTGGATAAATTGTTCATGAACTGCAGGCTCTTTTGGGGCCCAAAGATTACACCATTGCTGTGCTGATGATCCTTAAATATGCGCTAAGAACATCTGGTGCTTGCTGAAGACACCAGCTAAACTTATTTCAAATGAATGGAATGTCTGCTCTTTAACAAATCCGCACATCTATCTCAGAGATGCAGTTTATATTTTCTCCTCTCTCAATGTTTTTGTTGTTATTGTTTTCACTTTTTTCTTTTCTTCTTTCTTCTTTTTATTCCAAAGAAGACAAAGAAAAATCTAATTTATTTGAATAAGAAAACAAAATCAAAACTGTGGAGGCTCCTTGTGCAGCTGCACAGGAACACATTCAGAAATACCTTAAAGAATTAAAGCTTAAAGTTAAATGACATTTTCAATAAACAAACAAATACAAAGACTTTCCACTTAAAAGATTTGAAAACTCAAATAAACCAGGCTAATTTCTATCTAATCAGCTTTAATAAAGAAAATTAAGTTAAAAAATGAATAACCAAAGATAATCCAATACATCTATTATGGACTAGACAGACAATGTCACTTATGACCTGGTTAAATTAGTATGTTTAAAGATTTTTATAATACTTCACATCACAGGTCAATCTATCAGAGCAAAGCATTAATTTAGTTTGTAAAGGAGTAGTCACAGGTTTGTACACCTACCCAGGTTAAATGAAGATAGTTTGTAAGTACAAATAAAGTACCTTGACCTTTAGGTCTGCACCTGCTGTAAGTTTCATGGTATTTACCCTGAATTTACCACAGAAACTACCCCTTAAGTACATTGAAACTGGACTGTAAAAAAAGTCAGCCCTGTCTATTACTTGGTACTTTCAGTAGTAAATGCTAGGTATATTCAGGTATTACCTTCCCGTACAGTGTACATACACACGTGGCTTTCTGACCTTACGAAATGATGCAAATGCAGACAGAACAGAGGAGCTGCTTGAAGGAGGCAAAAAATACCTACAAGCACAGGGTAGAGAAGAAACTGGAGAAAACTAACATCAGGGAAGTCGGGGAAGGCATGAAAACCATCACATGGTGCAAGAAGGCAACAAAGGTATATGGGGGAAAGTGCAGAAATAGGCAATGAGCTGAATACCTTTTTTAATAGGTTTGACATTTCCCCCCACTTCCAATACCAGCATTCCCCATGCCTGTCCTCACCCCTCATTCGGAGGAGGGCCCAGCTGCTCAGGCTGCTCCTTCTTCACTAACCAGCCAGGATCTCTCTCTTCCCATGTCCTGTACATGTGATCCACACCCTCCACCTACAGAAAGTGCTCCCCATCACATCACAGAACATCAGGTGAGGAGGGAACTGCAGAGACTGAACATCAGGAAACATCAGGAAAGCAGCAGGTGCAGACACAAAAGCATGTGAAGGCTGTTGTAAACGTGTGCAAACGAGCTCGGGACTCCTATTCAGCACCTTTTCAACTTAAGCCTAAATGTGGGACATGTTTCATCCCTCTGGAAGACCTTGTGTATTGTTCCTCTCCCTAAGGTCAAGCACCCTAAAGAAAACAAGGACTATCGGCCTGTAGCACTGACCTCACATGTAAAGAAGATCTTAGACAGGTTAGTGCTTCAGCAGCTGAAGCCACAGGTGCAGCATGTCCAAGATCCAGTGCTGTTCGCATACAGGGAGAGAGTAGCGGTGGAGGATGCAATCCTCTACTTGCTACACTGCACCTATTCCCACCTGGATGAAGGAGGTGGCTTTGTGAGAATGCTTTTCTTTGATTTCTCCTGTGCCTTTAACCCTTGAGCTATCCTAGATGACCCCACCCTTACATTGACGTGTTCTCCCTACCATGACAAAGGTGGATAAAGGTGGAAAGATTTCGTGTAATCCATGGACACCAGTGAAGATCACAAATCATTGAAGAAAAAAGGTTCAGAGCACTGTCTAGTGGGTCTAGATTGACCCAACTCCCAACGTTAAAGTGCCTAGGATAGCACAAGGGTTAACACAATACATCCTTACCTGCTGCAGGAGAAGCTCACCAAGATGACTGTACAACCATTTTTTGTGTCCTAGATCATGGACTATCTTACCAACAGGCAGCAATATGTCCGCATGTGGGGGATCTGTCTCCAGTACCCTAAGCTGCAGTCTAGGGGCACCACAGGGGACTTTGCTGTCTCCTCTTTTTTTCACGCTGTATACGTCCGACTTCCGCAATAACACCTCAACCTGCTACATGCAGAAGTTCTCGGATGATACCGCTATTGTAGCATACATCAAAGGAGAAGAAGAGAGGGAGTACAGGCAGCTGGTAGAGGACTTTGTGGCCTGGTGCGGGGAGAATCAGCTGCAGCTGAACATACAGAACACCAAGGAGATGGTTCTGGATTTCAGAAGGAAAGCTCGAACACCTCAGCCCGTGCACATAGAGGGAGAAAGTGTGGAGATGGTACAGACTTACAAGTACCTGGGGGTTGTAATGGACCACAAGCTGGACTGAACTAGGGCGTCTTCCTCCTAGGCGGCCCCTGCCTTGCTCTCTCATGGACCAACACTGGGCTGGGTAGGTGGTGGTCTGGAGTGTGGGGCAAGTCTCCCTTGGGGGGCCCTTGTTCGTGCCTGGGGTTGGGGAACCCAGAACTCCTGGGTGGTGGTGGGGTGCTCGTCTGGGGTGGGGCCCCGCGTTGGACTCTCCTGGCGCGGCAGGTGGGCTGCTCTTCTGGTTGGGCTGGAGTTTGCACTCTCTGTCCCCCTATGCCTCCCAGCTCTCTGGCATTGGGGGCCCCTGTTGCGGTCCTACTGGTCCTGGCCTGGGTGGCAGGTGTGATTGCCTGGGGGGGGGGGGGGGGTTTCTTTATCTGCCACCGTAGCATGTTGGGAGGTTCCAGGCTGCCGCTCCTGCTACGACAGGGGCCTTACTGTGGGGATGGCTGGGCACTCTCCCTCTTTATTTTTCACTTCCATCATACACCTTAGAACAGAGGTTCCCAAACTGGGGGGCGCGCCCCCTAGGGGGGGCGCGGAGGTATTGCAGGGGGGGCGCGGTGGAGTATTTTTTTTCATACTTTATTTGACAAGCAACATAATACAATAACAATGTGAATGTCTCAGGGGGAATTAAAATGTGCACATATTGCAGAAAAATATAAGAAATAAAACAAAAAGTATATAAATATGTACACATACATATACAACATAAGACAAAAATAGTTATTACTTCAAAAATCTTTGGGGTTTAATAAATTTTAAATCTTTCAAAAATTAAATTAGTTAGGTGCTTTTTGGTTTTTGCAGGTGTTTGATAATGGTACATTACCTGATTGATTCACTCCAAAAACTGCTGGAATTTAGGTTTTGAGTTTGACGTTTAACTTTATGGATATGGAGATTTTGCCAATAATAAAAACAATTGTGTGATGAAGAGATACAATGCTTTGTCTACTTTGACATTAGGTAACCCAGAATAATGTCTTTATCTAAAATGCCAACAGTTTGTTTAGTTATATTTTAATATAGTTTCAGCAATCCAAGCCTTATTAGTATATCTGCAGTCACAAACAGATGATAAATAGTTTCCTCCTGAGTTCCACAGAATGAACAAAACAGGTCCATGTCCAACAAATCTCAAAGTTTTTTTGGTAGGATATATACAATGCAATATTTTTAATGATACCTCTTTTATTTTGTTATTTAGACAGTATTTATTGCTAATAGATCGACATAAGTCCATTTATGTCCACAAATTTGGATTCCCAAGCCAAAACCTCCCAGCAGATAAGGTTGTGAGTATGTAAAGATTTCTTATTTGTTTATTGGAAACTGAATTAACACAAATATCACATTGTCCAAAAAATTGTCAGGTTCTTTAGTCAACGTGTTATAAATCCCTTTAAACAGTTGAAGTAGACTAGTTGGAACAGCATCTAACACTATTGCATATTCTCTGGAGTGGAACAGGAATGCAGATGTTAAAAGAAATTCTTCAGGCGTCAGAGATGTCACTTGAGAGATTTGAAAAGGATTGTCTGATTAAAACAATATCATTTATCATACCATCCTGAAAAAGTGATTTGATTCTTGTTTGTATTCTTTGTTATTCCAAATAAAACAAGTTGTTAGAGAAAAATTATGTTTATATAAAAAAGGAGTATAAAGACCAAACAGAGACTTCTTTGTAAAAGTTTGAAGAAAGTTTTGTAGGTAATTTTCAATTTTACAATTACATTTTGTAAGGTTAATGCCTCCCATTGTGTCTCAAATATATATTTGGAAATGCATTCAGATATTGTCTTCACCTTTCAATAAATTACTTTATTTTAAAGAGTTGTTTAAAGTTACAAGGTTAATACATCATGCCCCACATGTTTTCTGCTGTTACACAAAACATTTTTTCCTTAAGTAATGACATTTTCCTCCAAATAAAATCAAATAATGTTTTGTTTAATAGGTTCCAGATGTGACAGATCTAGAAATTCCTTCAGCTTCAGATAACAGAATTCTACCGTTCAGAGAAAGATTTCTCATTAACCACATGTTATAAGGCGCAGTGGAGTTTAGAAACAAAGGATTTGTATGTTTGTGTCAGTGTGGGGGCTCGAAAATATTCTAATATTTTCAGAAAGGAGGAGCCCTGCCAGAAAAAGTTTGGGAACCACTGCCTTAGAAGAACATAAACACTCACTCAAGCACAGATGTTAGGTCACCTTTGCACAGATAGTTAGCATAACTGAATGAAATGTTTCACGTGTTAGAATAGCAACTTTTTGCTTATGCTGCTTCACTGTTCTACCCCAGCAGCACAATTACCCTCCTAGTCAAGCAGCCCTCTCTCTACTTTCCCTTTCTTTTTCTATCCGTCAGCAAAGACTGTTACAGATATGAGTAAGATGAATAAAATTTAGCCTGAACAAAAGGGGTTTATTTAAATATACACCTGTTAAGTCTGAAGAATCAGGCCTTTAAGACTGGTGATGCCATAAAGCGAGGGTGGCTCAACATGATCTGAGAAGAGCCATAAGACACTAGGAGGGAGTACAAATCTGTGTGAGAAGGAGGTTACAAAATAGGGGAACAATGTCCGGGAGGTATGAGCCGGCATGAGCCATTACTGGCTTTAAGAGGATGTACTGCACCTTCTGACATAGCCATGAATAAGTTCAACCATTTTTATAATGAGTTTGACTCAGTACCTCACCCATGCCCAGCCCATCGGTGGCTCTCCACCTCTGCTACTTGGACCAGTTCCTTTTCCATCAACACTTGTCCATCCTTTTTGCCAGTCTCAGTTCAGCTTTTGGCCTACATCTTTCATTCCATTCTTTACAGACAGACTTTCTTTCATTGGCATCTCTGGCTCCTTCCTCTCCTGGTTTAATTCTACCTGTCTGACCCATACTCGGTTTATCCAAGCACAGAATCTTTCACTTCTCATCCTGCCTATCCTGGCAATTGTCCCTCAGAGTTCTGTCCTCAGTCCCTCCTCTGTAATTTCTCATTTACTCCCACTTGGTCATATTTTCTAAAGCACCCATCAATTTTCTAGTGCTGTGGATGACCACATTCCTATCTTTCAATAACCAACTCACCACTGCCTCCACTAGCGCTGATGTTGACTGCATCAATGAAGTCAAATCATGGTTCACCTCAAACTTTCTAAAACTCATTGCAATAAACTGAACTTCTTCTGATAGGCACCAAATCCACCCTGAGCAGGAACCAACCATTTCTCTCTTTCCTCTGACAGCTCCGCCATCTCTCCCTCCCCTCAGGTAAAGAGTTTGGGTGTCATCCTCGACGGTAGTCTCTCTTTCACTTCTCACATGAACAACATCACCCACTCAGCCTACTTCTATCTATGCAACATACAATGCCTCCGGCCCTCCTTCACTCCTCAGTCCACTGCTGTACTCATACACAGCCTTGTTACTTCCCGCCTGGACTACTGTAACTCACTTCTGTTTGGTCTCCCACAAACCACCCATAAGCTAGCTGGTTCAAAAAACTCTGTCTTTTCCAAATAACCTATTCATGTAACAGTAAAATAGCCTAATGTTTTATCATCACACTTTGTTAATTGTATGTATTTAAATTGTTGTTGTTTTAACTATTTATTGTATTTCTTATACTGTGTATATGTTGTGTCGCAACTTTAAGTGCCCAGTAAGGCGCCTTATAAATAAAATGTGTTATTATTATTATTATTATTATTAGTAATAATGTTACATTTGTGTTGATGTTATTTATTTTTATCCAGTGGCGGATCCTTCACTTCTGCTGTTGTGACTGGTTTCTCTACTCCACAAAGTGGCGGCTCCTACACCTCTGCAGCTGTGACTTGCGCCTCTCCACCCAGCAGCGACTTTCCCATCTGTAGTGCTGTGGCCGGCTCCTAGTGCCATCTAGCGGCAGCTCTTTCATCTTTCAGCTGCTTGACCCAGGCTCCTCTCCTCCACCTGATAGTGGGCACCTGCTCCAGCCCTGATGCTGTACTTACCAATAAGTTTAGAAGAGGTGTGCGTATTAGATGTCATGAGTTCAATGATTAGAAATCTGCTGGTCCTGATGGAATATCACCTCAAACTTCTAAGGATTGTACATCGGAGATGGTGGTACCTCTTCAAACTATCTTAAACAAGAGTCTTGAATGGGATGTGTCCTAGCCTTGGAAAACCTATACCTTGCCCAATTACCTAAGGCAGTGGTTCCCAAACTGAAATTGTGCCTTGTAGATGTAGCGGAGAGTAATACAAGAAGCCTTGGTGATTTTTCTTTTCCTTACTTTATTGACAAAAAACATAATACAATAACAATGTAGATATCTCAGAGAATTGAAATGTGTACATATTGCAGAAAATATAATAAATAAAACAAAAATATATAAATGTAACACACATACACTTATACAACATAAGACAAAAAGAAATTTATTGCATCAAAAATCTTTGAGTTTTAATAAAATTTAAAATCTTTCAAAATAAATTAGTTGGAATTGCTTTTGGTTTTGCAGATGTTTGATAGTACATTACTGATTGATTTCACTCAAAACTGCTGGAATGAGTTGGAGTTTGGCCATTTGGCTTTATGGATATGGAATTTTGCAAAAATAAAAACAATTGTGTAATAGAAGATGCAATCTTTGTCTACTTTGACATTAAAGGTAACCCAGAATAATGTCTTTATCTAAAATATGACAGTTTGTTTGAATTATATTTCAATATAGTTTCCTTCAATCCAAACCTTATTAGTATGTCTGCAGTCCACAAACAGATGAAATAGTTTCTCTGAGTTCACAGAATAGAATAAAACGAGTCCATATCACAACAAATCTACTCAAAAGTTTTTTGGTAGGATATATACAATGCAATATTTTGAAGGACACCTCTTTTATTTTGTTATTTAGACAGTATTTGTACTAATAAGTCAAACACAAGTCATTTTATGTCCACAAATTTGGATTCCCAATAAAACCTCCCAGCAGGTGAGGTTGTGGTAACTATAAGATTTCTTATTTGTTATTGAAGCTGAATTGCTAAATATACATTGTCCAAAAAAAATTGTCTGGGTTCTTAATTGACTTGTGTTATAAATCCCTTTAAACAGTTGAAGTAGACCTGGTTGGAGTGACATCTAACATAATGCATATTCTCTGGGTGGAGCAGAATACGAATTTACCCAAAAGAGAAGTTCTCCCATGTACTCAGAGAAGATGTCATGAGAATTGAAAAGTTGTGATTAAAACAATATCATTTATCATACCATCTAGGAAAAAGTGATTTTATTCTTGTATTGTACATTACTGTTATTCCAGATAAAACAAGTTGTTGGAGAAAAATTATGTTTATAAAGGAGTTTGCAGGCCAGCAGGGCTTGTTTGTAAAATTTTGCCAAAGTTTTGTGAGTATTTTTATTTTGTAATTACATTTGCAGGTGTGCCTCGTGTGTCAAATATATGTTGGGAAGCCATTCGAATATTATCTTCCTCTTTCAATAAGTCATATATTTTAAAAAGAGTTGTTTAAAGTTTAAAAGTTAATACATCCCAATGCCCACCCCCCATGTTTTCTGGTGGCCACACAAAACAAATTTGCTTAGTAATGAAATTTTTCTCCAGATAAATCAAATAATGTTTTTTTAATGGGTTACAGATGTGTTTGGCATTTCACAAAGATAGAGACACATAGACGAATCTAGAAGATTCCTTCCAGCTTTAGATAACAGAGAATTCTATAGTTCAAAGAAAGATTCTCATTAACCACATGTTATAAAAGTTTTACAAACAAAGGATTTATGTTGTGTCAGTGTGGGGAGAAGCAAAATATTCTAATCTTCCAGAAAGAGGCCCTGCAGAGAAAAGTTTAGAACCACTGGCCTAAGGTGACAAGACCTGCAGGATGAAGGACTATAGAACAGTTGCCCTGACATCTGTCATAAAGAAGACTTTTGAGAGGCTGCTAATCCAGGGGCTCAAACCTCAGGTGGAGGGGGCGCTGGAGCACCTACAGTTTGCCTATCAGGACAGTATAGCCTCCAGCCAGTTAATAAAGTTTCTATCTATCTATCTATCTATCTATCTATCTATCTATCTATCTATCTATCTATCTATCTATCTATCTATCTATCTATCTATCTATCTATCATCTATCTATCACCTATCTATCTATCTATCTATCTATCTATCTATCTATCTATCTATCTATCTATCTTATCTATCTATCTATCTATCTATCTATCTATCTATATCTATCTATCTATCTATCTATCTCAGTGTTTTTCAGCCTTTTTGAGCACGACACACTTACCATCAACCAAAAATCGCGGCACACTGTATCAAAAAAATAGATGATAAAAAAAAAAAGAAAAAGCTCAGTCTGTATTGATCACAGTCCTCACTTGATCTCACATGCATTTTTGTATTATTGTTGTAAGAAAAAGCTGGAAGCTATGTATGTTTTCTAAAAGATGTATTAAAAATTAAGTCAAAAAGATTTAAAACTGTTTTGATGTATTGATGGTGTTTTAAGAGCGTTAAGAGGAGAAATTTCATTGTCGCTAAAGAAAGAGGGTCACTTTTTTTTTTTGTCTTTTTTTTTTTTTAACTTGTCTGTCCAGCATGTTGGGCAGTCAGATGAAAGCTGAGAGCTCTTGGGTTGGACATATTTGCTTTAACAAGAGGGTTATTAATCTTCAGACAAACCAAAGGTATGTGAATAAACCTTGTGGTCAAGAATAAAACTTTATTAATTTCAAATGTCTGAATCTTTGGTGTTGGACCGGACGGAGAAAAGGAAGAGGAAGAGAGAGAGGGCGTTAAGGAGAAGTGAAATTGATAATAGGAGGAAGGGGATCAGGACAAATAGGCAGCAAAAGGCAACAAGTTTACTGGTTGTTGAATCATTATAGTGGAGTTTAGTGTAAAAAAAAAAAGGGATAAGACCTGTCCACACACACTCCGTCTTATAAAGCACACACATAATACATTTGCAAAATGTCCGCACTGTCGGCATGTACACAAAACAGATAGTGTTCACACTTGTGCTTATACCTTAAAACAAAACTAGTGTGAAAATACCAGTCATTCAGTCAGTGACTAACACCTGTGCTCAGGTGAGTGTTTATGTTCTTCTAAAATGGATGAGTGGGCATTGAAAGGAGGAGAGTGCTGTGTCCCACCCCAGACCCCACCGCTCAGCAGCCGGCAGCGGAATCCCCCAACGCCACTGCAGGGCCGGCAGGGTCCACCTGCCACCGAGGCGACAAGCCGCCACCGGGCAGGGCCAGCAGGGCGGCGCCAGGCCCAGGACAGAGAGCAGGGAGGCACGGAGGGAAGGCGCCGCCCCAGCCCAGCCAGGAGAGCAGCCCCCCCGCCCGCGCGGGAGAGCCCAACGTGGGGCCCCACCGGGGCGTACAGCTGACAGAGCACCCACCACCACCCAGGAGTTCGGGCATCCCCACTTTAGGCCGAGGCAGGTTCCCCCAGGAGACCCGGCCTCGCCTCAGGCAATATCCGCCCGGCCACAGTTGGTCAGGGGAGGCGAGGCGGGAGACCCGCGCCGCCCGGGAGAGAACCCGGGAAAAAAGAAGGGACCCACAAGGGGTGTTGTAAATATGGCTGATAAGGCTTCGGCCACAGTTGGAGGTGGGGGGCCCAGCACTCCAGAACAGGACCAGTCCACCCACCAGGGACCACGAACACCCCGGCTCAGATCTAAATGAACCCCACGCGGAGAGCACCGCCGGGCCAGGCTTGCTTTTGGGGAGACCTGGCGCGCCGTTTAAAGGTGCCATTACCCCCCCACCAGGAAGAGGCAGGACAGATGGTCCTAGGTCCACCTTCCTTTACAAAATGTGTGTGCGATGTATGTGTGTTTGAGAGGAAGTGTGTGTGTGCCATGTGTGTGTGTTTATGTTGGGATATTTATATATTGAGGGAGGGTGTATGTACTAGGGGAGTGCAGTTAAAATTAGTAGGTGCAGGAGCACTAGGGGACATCTCTGTTACTCACGAGCCAGCGTCCCCTCACCCTCCACCAAGGGCTAAATGTCAGGTGCAGTTAAAATTGGCGGGTAGGGTGCTAGGAGGACATCTGCTGCTTGCTGGCAGTGATGTCCAAGCACCCCCCCCTACCAAGGGCCCTACATGTTTAAGGTGCAAATAAAACCCGAAGAGGAGGGGCCCACTCCATACGGCAGCCATAGGAGGGAGGCCACTGCCTGGTAAACCCCAAAGACCATCGCAGGCTAGGCCCCACACCCTCACTGTGAGGTTATGAGAAGGGGCAAGTTGGAAGACAGCTGATGACTGTCACGGTGGTCAAACAGCTGTCCCCACCCCAACAAGGGCTGGGCCTGGCCGAGGCCCACCCACGAGCGCCAAGAGCACCCCAGACCCAGCACCACCCCCACGCAGAGAGAGAGGGCTGGCGTTGGCCCCGGGCTAAGCCAGGCCCCACTGGCGCCGGCCCTAGAGGCTCTGGGTCAGGCCTGCGACGGGACCAGAGGGCAGCAGAGCCGGCGAGCAGCAGAATGGCCTCAGCGGAGTGAGCAAATCAGCCCCCCCTGCGTGCCAATAGCGACCCCCTCCCAGAATGCCCCCACAGGACAGGGCCAGACAGGGCCACCCCCTCAGTGTTTTATCAGAGGCCTGTTTGGATGAACAAAGAGCTGATTTCCTGGAGATGGTAATTGGCACCCAGATCAGTGAATAAGGGCAATTTTTCCATTTTTGCACTTGACCATCTCTCCACGGCACTAGTGTGCATTTGGCCTTTATGATTTGAAAAACACTGATTAGATCTATCTATCTATCTATCTATCTATCTATCTGTCTATCTATCTATCCTATCTATCTATCTATCCATCATCATCTATCTATCTATCTATCTAATCTGTCTATCTATCTATCTATCTATCTATCTATCTATCTATCTATCTATCTATCTATCTATCTATCTACTATCTATCTATCTATCTATCTATCTATCTATCTATCTATCTATCTATCTATCTATCTATCTAATCTATTGTGTCAAACGATTCATAACCCCTATTATCCCTTGTGCTATCCTATGACCCCACCCTTACATTGACGTGTTCTCCCTACCATGACAAAGGTGGATAAAGGTGGATTATCCCAATTTGATATCAATTTGACAAACGTAATATATCGTAAATATGTGTTTTTCTGAGTATGTTAATGAAGCTGAGCTCGCCTATGCCTCCTGGTGCCGGACGGGCCCCTGTAGGGGGGGCTCCTATGCACCTGGCTGGGTGGGTGGGTGGTCCCCCCACCTCTCGGGCTGCGTGGGTCCCATCGGGTCCCATTGCTTAGGATACAAGTTTTAATGTCTGATTTTTGACTCTATTTACAAAACACTGAGCAATTGAATGCCCTTTGAAGGTTAAACCAGTTGAACCTTTACTACTTAGGAACTCATGATTATTAGTACAGTATGGATAATTAATAACAATAATAATAATAATTGATACTTTATCCCACAATTGGGAATTCTTCTCCGCATTCTGAACCATCCCCTGGGGGGAACGGTAAACTGCAGACTAGTCACGCTCAGGGGATGACAGCTGGCTGGGGAGAGCGGGGATCGATCCGTCAACCCTGCTCTACTGCCTGAGGAGTGATGGCATCCTTTTTGCTTCACAGAAGTGACAACCGTTTGAAAATTGATCATGAAGGAGAAACTAACAATTGTTGTTGGTGCCTAATTACATAATACCAAGTCTTTCATATATCAGAATAGAGCTGTGGAAGAAAAGGCCTGGAGAAAGATTTATGAGATGTGCACCGCTTCAACATTTCGCACAAGGCCTCTTCCAGCATAAGCACATGCGCTAGCAACAGGTAGCGACAGTCCAGTCTGAACACCGTATGCTAAAAGTGCATTTAAGAACTGTCATAATCAAAAAGATTTTCATTTTCCAGCCGGTGGATTGTACCACGTTTATTGTTTGTTCATTGCGTTCTTGAGCATGCATCACATGCCTGGAGTGAACATAGCATCAGTTTCACCTGACTGCAAAAGGGTTGATAATACCAAACTGACCCTGAATGCGCATTTCAGCTCTGAACCCTGTGTAGTGGATGGGGTTAAGGGACCAGAGCAGATAGAAATCTATGAATGGCTTTGTATGAGGTAAAATGGCAGGAGTGGCCATGACCACTCTGTAGGAACTTCTCCATGAATATCAGCCCATGAACAGTTGACAGCAGCAGACAGCAAACTGGTGGAGTTGATCACAAAACTTTATTCAAGTGCAGTCAAACACAGTGGTCAGGATCTGCTTTAGGCTCTGTCTAATTCATCTACAGCACAATAAAAAACGATGATCTTTAAAAAAAAAAAGCACATGAAGTATCGTCTCCCGTTTGGAAGTCCTATGTTCATGGGCTGAGCTGCAGCGACACACCGAGCCTCCAGGGAGATGGCGCAAACAGATACGAGGGTGTGCCTTTTACGAGTGTGCACGTAGATCGTACTTGTAGCAATGACAAAGACAGATATGAGGAGCGCCTGGACGATTCCCTGACCTCTGACTTACACTTCACAACAGAAAGTGTGGCATTTAGGGACACAAAAAACACCATGGCTTAATGCAGGTTGGACTTTTTCTTTGAAGAGACAAGAACTGAGGAATCCAGACCTTCTCTTTCATGAGGGGGGTTATTATTAACAGCAGAGCCACAGAGGAGGTTCCTTAAAATATAATTATCATCTTTATGTAAATTTGTACTTATATCTCAACATTTATTGTCTTCATGTATGTCTGCACTGTATTTATAATAAAATATCATATTTTCTTGGAGTATAAATTGCAGGAGCCCAAAAAATGCATAATAAAGTGGGAGAAATGGGAGAAAAGTGCATCACTTCTGAACACAAGTGGCAAGCCCAGCGGATGCTGTGTTTACACCAAACGAGATGCAGGTTTCAAATTCACATCTGCAGTCTCTTTTTACACACATCAAATTTAAAGCTTAATACTTGTCCTAAAACGTTTGCATAAACCTTAAGCTTCAGACGCCTGTGTATATCTCTGATCTCATTTACAATGTATGGAAGATGGGTGGATGGTGTTAGGAGCTCAGGTTTATTTATTTTGAAGAGCTCTACAAAACATGGGTAAGCATGTCTTCATGTCTGGTCTCATAAGATCATTTAGTCCTTTTTTTTACAGCAAACTTTACCTCCTATTGCAGGAGCTGCATGTGAATAACAGCACTTTCAGCTGTCATTCATTAAACTTTCCAAGTTTACTGACTTGTCCCACATTAGGAGGAGAGCAACCAGATTCTCCTACATGTTTGTTTTGGACAGTGTTATAAGTAGCAAATACAGAATTCTCCCATTATTCGCGGGGGGTAGGGACCAAAGACACCCGAAAATATGGCGAATGTGTAAATGGTGAGAACCACCCCCCAGCCCTGCATCTGAAAACACTTCTTAAACATTTATGATGCCTTGTAAAATATTTATTAAGGAACATAGGAATATTGCTTAATATAATAGATATTTTTTCTTTTGAGCAATAGAGTGTACTGTCACATACTTTATAACACACATTAGGAGCGTCACTCTGTGCCTTAATACCAGGAGCCCATGCTTCCTCCTTTTATCAGTTAAGTGTCAAAGGGAATCTGCTTGCTCCTGAGTGCAAGTTACAAAAAACAAATGGAAAAAACTGTGACTAATAATCTGAAAGATTTGGTAATTTTATCTGCACTTATGTACTTTATAGGAATTGTTTTTTTTTTTCTATAGTTTTGTTTTGCTCTGAACTAACCAGCTGTGAGCTTCCTTCCATGTTTGCAGCTTTTGTTTTCATGTGGTCCTGGCTTCCAGAAGAGTAATTTGCCCTGTCACTCCCCATGTCGAGTAGTTTATCAAAACTTTGGCAATCAGGCCCCATGCCTCTCCTTCCTCACTGAATCCTTGAAAAATGCATGTTTTGTTTCATAAATGATATTGTATTTTTGTACTTCCAATATTAAATTTTTGTCTTTCATGCCAAAAACTGATGCTGGTGTTATTCACAGTGCTAACATACGTTATCATGTGGGCACATCTGTCGCAGGCTGATTGGCAAGGACTCAGATGCAGGGAAAGAGGCTCAAACACTAGTCAAAAATCTAATGATTTAATAAACAAAAAATATCACCGGAGGAAAAAAGCAAAACCAAGGGAGCAAGCTGAACTGACAAATACAGGGTGAGCAAACAAAACCAACCAACACTGAATACAGAAAGCAGTCAACTTAAACAGGGAGCAAGCTAAATTAGCTAAGTGCAGACAGCTATGCACTCCTCCGCAGAGATCAGGTGACGGTGTGGATCACCTGGGAAGAGCCACAATCAGCCTCCACAGAAAGAAAAAGTGAAACACAAACAAAAAACAAACAAACACATGCAGAACTTCAAGGATCAGGGAAAAAGGATCGCTGGAGAGATCTCTTTTTTTTTTTTAGATTTTATTCATTTTTATTTTGAAATTGAATCATTTATTGTATTTTGCTTGTGTTGCCTTGTGAAGTAATGGAGGTCAAAAGTAGAATTCATTAGGACTGATTATTTTTTGTGTCAATGCAATGCAACAGAAAAGCACTGCAGATGGACCAGTGCAAATCAGCCTTACCACAAACTACCCCCTCTGCTGTCAACACCTTTGTCTTACATGGAAGATGGACCTCTCGCTTATGATATGGACCTGACTCACAAAACTGCTCATTATCCTCTACAAACCTGAGTTGGACTTTGAAAGACATCTCTAGTCTTATCACAGTGGACGCTGGCGCAGCGTTTGCCTCACCAGTTTGTGCTTCAGAGCACAGTGCACTTCTCTTGGGGGGAGGGTCACTATCCACTACACACTCTAGTGCAACATTTGTCAAACTACAGTAGTTTGACATTTTTGGCAGCATACACAAGTGTCTGTATGGAAAATCATTGTGGAACACTGAGAGCACCAACACACCACGTGTGGATTGACATCCTCATGCACTGTTGCACACAGTAACACACATGCTCACATGGGTTCACATGCTTTCACGTCACTTTCAACCCAATACATGGATAACACTAGATTGTGTGTTCACGGACAAAATGCATCAGGTAGGATGCCCGAGAGTTCAGAGGTGCAGCGTCACAGGCATAATCAACAAGGATATGTTTGTGACTGAAAACAAAGTCAAAGATTAAAATGCAACCACCTCTATTACCTGAAAGGTTCTTTGAAAAACACCTTTTGGTGAAAAAAGTATCAAACATGATGTGGGAGGTAAGATCTCAGAAATATTTAGGGCACAGATAAAAGGCAGAAAATCCAAAATCAACTGTTATCACAGGAAGAACCTCTGCGAGCGGAAAACACTAAACTGTGGTTTCGTTCTTCCAAGGTCCAGTCCGAATGTTACCGGTGGCATCTGCGCCAAACAGCCCATCCTCCTGCAGACTTCTGTTCCGGCCAATGGTCCCCCGCCGGCTGATGGTGGCGTGCTGGCGAGGCAGAGTGTTTCTGGGGAAACCTCTCTGCTCTATATCAAGAAAGCCGTTGTGCTTCTCCCCGTTTGCAGCCTTTGGCATGAACCCGCAGTCTGCATCCTCTGGAGAAAACTGGGTGCTGAACAGGTCTGATTTGTCGCAGCAGCTGGGGTTGGGGTCAACTGAGCTGTACAGGTGCCACGGGCAGGAGAGAACACCTTGAGAGGGCATGAGAAGGCTGGATGTGGTGTTGTCATGCACATTCTGGGAGTGGCTATGACAGGAAGTTACAGAGTCTTGCACGCTGAGGCAGGAGGTCTGGCGCTGCAAGGAAGCCTGCTGTTTATCTAGGTGGGGGCTTAGGCAGGGGAGCTGGAGGTCTGGGTGTGGGCTGTTGGAGACCAGTGGAAAGCCCTGCAGGTGCTGTGCAGAGTGGGGGCTGTGAATGCTTCCATCCATGCTGAGTGAAGCCATGTGTGAGCGATAATCCTGGAGGCAGGGACGGGGGCAATTGAAGGAGCGAGACTTTGCTCTGTCAGTAAGGCAGCTCTGCAGAGGAAGAGCTGGATGAGGAAGACTGTTGGGAAGTGGAAGAGGTGATGGCACAGAGTCATCAAGAGGGAGGGTCGGAGACATGGGACTCATGACCGCCACGCAACAGGGACCAGAGTTAGAGGGAAGCGGGCTCTGAAGTGGAGGGGTCATCTTATCATAAGGGCCTTGTAGAAGGTGCGGGGACAGTAATGACTGCTTGGCTGAGGAGGGGGAGGCCAAGTGTTGGTGCTCCTGCCTCTGGCCCTCACAGTTCTTGTTTTTGATCTTGGACCTGGACAGGCAGCAGCCCCACCACCGGTTCCACACATCGTCACGTTTGGCGCAGTGCTGAATGAGGAGGAAGAGCCCCAGGGTGACACAAAACGCCCCATATAGGCAGCTGAAGATCATATCAAGGAAATGTCCCAGAGAAACCGCAAGCGCCCCCAGAGCCCAAGTGGCCAGAAAGAGAAGCAAGGTGAAGGCCGTGGCTCGGAGCTGTGATTTGAAGGAATGCTCATTGGCCAACACTGAAACCCCAGCAGAGAATGGTTGACTCTCTGAGGACGCCCCCCCACCGTCAGGGTGGCAGTGGTGGTTTGGCTCAGCAACCGACAGCTGCTGCTGCTCCTCGCTCACCACTCGCAGCTCATACTTCCTCTCTGGGTGGCGCTTCAGCTGAATGTGGGTGCACAGGAAGTAGATGCACATGACCAAGACCAGAAGACCCACAGGGGCATAGAAGCCCCCCAGACTGGGTTTCCATGCCATCCAGCAGCTGGAGAATAAAAAACAGGAACACAAACTTGTTTTCTTTTTTTTTACAGCTTGAGGATGTAATGATGAGGAGCATACTCACTACAAAGCCCCGTCTCTGCTGCCGTAGTTCTCCAAATCAAAGCCTGCAGTGACACCAACGATTATGAGCGGGATGCCATCGCTCACGAGATAAAATCTGCCAACAAACCAGCAAAACACCAATGGAAAGACAAACCCATCTCCAAGCTATGTATTATTCTGCAGTAATATTATACCACTGTTATTTAAAGACATTCTAGGTGATCACAATTAGCTTTTGTTCCCCTGCTGGTTCTTGAACACACTTCCAGTAAGACCAACGGACCAATGTTGACGTGTCATGCACCGTTAGGTCCCTCAAAAGAACAAAACAGCCTGATGGATCTGATCAAATAGGGTTAAAACTATCTGATCTACTTAGTAAGAGCAACTCTACTTTAGAATATTATTATCCAAAAAAGTAGCATAAAGTCTTCACATTTACTAGAGTAAAGCTACGTATACACCAGGCATGTGTCGCACATTCAAGTATGTGCTAAACGCGCTTTTAGAACACCCCGTTCCCACTGAACTGTTGCTACCACTAGCGCATGCACTCACACTTAAAAAAATGTAAAAATGCATAGCAGTGCAAAACCCACGAATATTGCTCATTTACACTCATATAAAGTAAATGCTTTGAAGATGTCTGATTTATAAATGTAAGTTTTAAAACCATGCAAACAAACTATGAATATATCTTCAAATTCACATAATTCCAGAAAAATTCAATTGATTGAATCAAGAAAATTTCTGGTTGCTTGGCTTTCAAATTAGCATGACAAGATGATTTACCACAAAAGGGGCTATTTACTCAGTTTCAAATTCTTGCTTGTTGATCAAATTGCCCTTACGCTTCTTTAATGACTTAAAAGCCTGTATGAGCAGAAAAATCCTGCAGGAAGAATGAATTGACTCCAAATTTGACATTCCTTCAAGGAAATTCCTGAAAGATTGTCTCATTTTGAAGCTCTCCAACATCTGAAGATGCTATAAAAACCAGAGTCTCACACACATTTACCTCAAGATGGTTGGCTTGCCCCGTGTTTGGGTCGGTCCGTTTTTGTCCGGGGCCCTGAATGGGTCTTTGGAGACGTCACCAAAAACATTTCTGGCCATACATGTAAGCCACAGCATGGTGGACAAGGAGGCATAATGAAGAACGATTCCGACCTAGAACAGGTGTAGATGTTCTGAGTTATTCTGTCCAAACCAAGCCATTTACAAATTCTGTTTGATGCACCCTTAACTAGTGACCCTGATGGTATACAATGGTTGAAGTTTGAAGTAAAAGATGATTCTAGTTTATAGTATATGTCTACTAACGTCACATGAGCATGGATGTGACACGCATGCGCGTAAACTGGACATGTGTTATAAAGGGTCCATGGCGTAGGTGGGACTTTTGACGTCATTACGAACGTGTCAGAAGATCAGAACTCATACCACATGACCAAAGAGCTATTCTAGTTAACAAAGTGATGTAGTAAAGTGTGATGTCCATCCCCTTCCCCCAGCATTGACCTGGATGTGGAGGGGGTGTATCAGAATGTGTGGGGTGTCATTTTTGTTTGGTGAAGCATTTGTATATTTTTATGAAGCGTTGGAAAAAGGATGCAACATTGAAAACCTTTGAAATCATTATTCAGTCTAGTATGGACAAAACCTGGTTGGGGAAATCCTGGGGCCTGTTTCAGAAAGCAGGATCAACCAACTCTGAGGTTGAACTTGAACTCTGAGTTGGTCAATCGAGAGATTAACAACTCTGAGTTTTCTGTTTCAGAGAAGCTGATCGGAGTTAGGTCAATCAACTCTGAGTGGACTGATTCGGAGTTAAGCGTGCGCACCGCGACTATAAGAAGCCATTATCATTGGAGCGCAGATATTACGAGTCACCATGGCAACTGTGGAAAAAAAGAGATCTGCATATTTCTTGCCAGCTGAACTTGACGTGCTGCTGCAGAGTTACAGTGAATATGAGCACATATTACAGAAGAAAAGCAACACCGCTGCATCTGCAAAACAGAGACAGTTAGCGTGGGAAAACATAGCTGCTCAAGTTAATGCGTAAGTTTGGATTTAAATTATTGTTATAAAATATTGGCTGTAATAAGTTTTTAAATAGCGTAAGGAGTGAAATAAAAAATGGCGATATTTAGGTGTACTTTTGAAGTGTTATTCCTGGTGTAATTGCATGAAATGCTGCATAGTGTACAGAACCGATCTGGGGGAAAATGCATTTAACATCGGTAATGTTTAGAGGACTTTTTTGTTAACCTTCCCCTCTTGCAAACGTTGGTCAGTTTAATATCAATACATGCAATTGTGTTTTTCAAAGTGAACTTTTGTCTACCCTTGTATTGATCAAGTGGTATAGGTTTATATGGGATTAAGAAAGTAAGCAGTGCTAGCAAATTGTGTTTCCAAAAAGTAATTGTTACATTAATCTAATTCAATGTCCCTGATTTCATTTTCATGTAGATGCAATCCTGCAGGAATTAAAAGAACATGGCAGCAGCTAAAGATGAAGTATAAAAACATAATTCAATCAAGTCAAATTTGAGCATGTCATGGATGTAGGCTTTGTGGACAATATTTGACATATGAAACATCTACATAGCAATACATATCTATTGTTGTTTTCATTGTATATATGTAATTGACTGCAACGAAAAACGGTAACGCTCAAACAAAAACGTATGGGGAAATGACAAAAAATCGAGTCTAGGTCTCAAAATCCTCGCACGACGTAAATGTAACTCTCTACGAATTAATTCAGCCTCCTCGTCTATTGGGTCCTCCAAAAAAGGACAAGCCATTCTTGTCACTTTGACCATCAATGTGTGACGGAAATGTGGGCAATGAAGATTAGAGCGACAAATTCCGCTTCGTCTTTAAAAAGGGGAGGGGACCGGCAGAAACCTTGAGTTTAGAGAATAAAACCTGCTCCCGCCCAGGTTAGGTTCACAGCATAAGTAACCATGGACACTGACTCCGAGTATAAGTTATCTCTCTTTCAGAAACGGGTCTGACTTACTCTGTTTACTCTGGTTTAACAAACCTCCCATTCTGAAACGGAAAACCCAGGGTTTCCCTGATTTCAGGGTTAACGCACTCAGAGTTTACACTTAACCTCCTTTCTGAAACAGGCCCCTGGTGGTTTTGTCCTTTCATTTTATTGCGCTCACGAAAATAAACAAGTTAGCATCCTCCGACACCAAACACAGACACTTGAGAAACACTTGAGAAAGCTCATTGGTTAAGAAGAGTAGCAACTTGCTTGGATTAACATGTTAGCTCTGCATTTAGCAAAATTATTATTTGTTTTCTTTAAAGAGATTTAATTTATTAGGATCTCTTTTGACTTTTATGACTGATTTGATGCTGTTTTTTTCTTTTTATAATCTTTGTGGTTACTTCAACATGAACTCTTAATCACCAGGAAGTGTCAGCCACCATGACCAACACACTTTGGTCTTCAGCAGGTACATTAAAGTATGTAAGTAGGATTTGTTTTTTGTTTTTTGTTTTTTTTTTAAAATGAAGAAAACCTTTTCCAGTTATAAGAAATGACTAATAAAGACATTGTATTGATCCTGCCTGCTGTTAAGGCTGCTCTCAGAATTCACACTAAGCTGACCATGTTGTCTTCACTGTAAAGCGTGCATGTCCTTCAGCCCTAAAGCTCAGTATAAGAATAGTTTACTAATCAACTGTATTAAAAGTTAATGACAACAAAGTTTAAACATGTATTACATGTATTAAATTTTACCTCAGACATTTTCCAGTGTTTTTTATTTAAATATCTTGTCATGTTTCAAAGGTTAAATTCTGAAACCTCTTAACATGTAGCTATGCTTTGTTCTATAAATGAAATATCATTAAGTAGTTAAATGTAAAGAGATAGTGATGAAGCTTTAAAATGTTATTAATGTTATTTACATTTTTAGTGAATTCATATTGTTCCACGTTCCAGTTCAAAGGTGTTTGATAATTGACCATTAATTTATATACGGCGGTTGGTTTTGTGTGCAGTGATTTTATTATTTTTATGAACTTATAATGAAAGCCAAATCACTCCAAGACTAAAAAACACCAGATGACAGAGTCAAAAGCTTTTTCAGCATCAAGGCTGACCATCGCTGCATGCATTTTATTTCTTGAATTTGGGTCAATATGTGTAAGGTATGTCTTATATTATCATGTGCTTGTCTTTGTGAAATATAGCCTGTTTGATTTGTGTTGATAAGACATGACAGCACAAATTCTAATCTCTTTGCCATGATCATTGTAGTTTATAGTCCACATTGAGGACAGAGATGGGTCTAAATGAACTACAGTTAAGTGGGTCTTTTCCTTTATTCGGAATCACTGATATACTGTCTTGTTTCCACGAGGGTGGTATTTTGTCCTCTTTTAATGCTTTATTTAAAATTTGTGTTTGAAAAGGTAATAATTCCATTTTGAATTTTTTGTACCATTCTGAGGGAAAACCGTCTGGCTTAGGTGCTTTATTTGGCTCTTGACAGTTCACCTTCGGTTATTTCTGCAGTATGTAACTCATTTTGATCCTTTGTTATAACTGCTAAATTAAGTTTTTTTTTTTTGTTTAATTCTGTATTTGGTGAGGATGTTTTAAGTTTGGTTGTGTGTATGTGTGTTGTGTGTGTTTGTAATAGTTTAGGAAAATCTTTCGGATTTCGCTCTGATAATGTACACATATTTTCCACATAGTATTGTATTAGCTGTTATGGTATCTTGTGTCTGACAAAAAGATTCTCTTGGTACATGATCCCTTTACGTAATAACAATGCATCTGTTTAACTAGACGGGATTGAACATAAAAACAACAGAGATTTAGAAAAAAGAGTGTTCTCTCAGCAAATATTTGGAACAAACAACCTTTTTGCTGGGAGTGTTATTCCGGAGAAAAGGTTCTGACAGACAGAACCTTTGTGAAGCTGGAGATGTTGGAGCTCCAGTCAGGGATAGTCCCGCCCACTTTAAAGAGCAGGGCCCTTGTATATGTGTTGTCTTTACTTTCATAGCTTTTGTGTCCCGACTAATTTAGAGTCAGCTTTAAACGTCAGGAAGAAAGAAGGCACTTTGAACACTTAAATTGTGCACCAATTCCAAAGAGCTTCTTCTTTAAACATTTTACTTGTCTTTTGGTGGTTTCCTCCTGTATTCTGGGAGTTTCTCCACAAAGCACAGTTGATGCCCCTCTCTGCTCCTCTGCACTGGGTCGGGTGGGAGGGGGGATGGCGTGAGCAGGAGTCCCCGCGATGACAGGTTGGCTGTAGCCTCCGCTGCGGTCTGATATAGGCGCTCCCTCCTTGTAGAATATGGGCATTTTCGCAGGGTAAGAGGTCTGGAATCTGATTTTTCTCTTTTTCAGGACTTTCTTTGCTCGGTTGTATTCCATACGTTTCTTCTGGATTGCTGGGGATAGTCGTGGTCCCCGAATAAGCGATTATTGTTGTATATGGTCTGTCTCTTCTGCCAGGTCCCCTTTATCACTTCTCCCTTGGCTCTCAAGTTTGAGAACTTGGCTATGATGGGGCGCGGTTTGGACTGTGGTATTGCAGGCTTTGGTGCAGCAGCTCTATGGGCTCTTTCTATATGAACACCGGAGTCACGTTTAATATCCAGAGTCTCAAAGAGCAGTTTTTCTAGATCATATTGGAGCCTTCCCCCTCTTCGGGAATGCCATATATTCTGATATTCTCTCTCCTTGCGTGAGCCTCCTGCTCTGTTAGCTAAGCCTCCATGCTATCCTGCGGGTGCAGAAGTTTCCTTAGCAGCGTCGATGTCGCTTGCAGAGTTGTTTCCACATCATCAATGTGGGTTTCCGCGTCTTCCGCTCAGCCTTCAGTTGGTTTCTTTGGATCTCTGAAAGTTGCCATTTATAGTCCCATAGGAAGCATTATATTTCTTTTAAGATTTCCTCCAGGCTAGCTGGTTCGTTTTTGCTTGATTATTAGACTCTTGCTAGGAGGAGCGGCTCCGGTTATCATATATATATTCGGTAATAGGAGCAATATCTGTGTTTTTCATCCTTCGGATCAACTTCCTAGTCTCTATTATTTTAGAAGAATATCACTTTACTTCAAAATTATTGATTTTAGAGGAGTTAGTTTAATATTGTCGGGGAACACTGAAGCTATGCTTCCATCTTGAGTGAGGAGCCGGAAGTCCCCCCCATATTCCAAATTTATGTTGTTTTTTTCAATGTTTTGTACTGGCTGTAGTTGTATAACGAGATTTGTTTACTGTTTTGTTTATTCAGTTTATTTAGAGGAATAAAAATGGTTAATGAGGGGGTTGAGTGATTCAGACATTGCACTGCTGAAGGCCCAAGTGTGGAATGTATGGTCTGCCACTGCCTTTTATCTATAGGACTTTAACAATTCTGTGTAATGTTTATAGCACAAACACAATTTTGAGACAATTCATACAATTGACGCTAAAACACGACTAAGGAAAAGTTACTCACCATTTAGGAGAACCGTGTTGCTTAAAAAATATAACTCTTTGAACCTGAAATGTGGTACAGTGATCCCTTGCTATAACGCGGTTTGCTTTTCACGGTTTCGCTACGTCACGGATTTGCATCGTGCTATGTGTTCTGCATTCTGATTGGCTAAAAAAGTCACTCCGCTTCTTCTCTACCTGTGCGTCAATAATGTTGCAGTTTAATATGTACACGTACGTAAATCAGCTTCCCAAATTACGTACATGCAAATCATCTTGCAATTTCAAGTTTCTCTAAAACCCATAGAAAAAGAGCGACATCAACTGTCAATCACTATGTTCTTCTTCCGAACAAACACACACAGCTGCACCGCGGGCTTGAGAAGGAGAAAACACTGCAGCTTCTCAGACTGAAGAGCATTGAAATACACCTGAGCCACTATTTGTCCGTTTGTACTTTGTATTTTTTTCATGATCATTTAAAATTTTCTCCCGTTTAATTCAATTACTCTCGGGTCGCGGTGGGCGGGGCTAATCTCCGCGATTTGAAGCCTTCTGTTTACATCGATGATTCAAATTATTATTTGACAGAAAAGTACAGAAGTTATTTGTTGAAAAAAAAACGTTTTTAAAGTACTTTGATTTGTGAAACAAGTGATTGAGCCTGTAAAATGGTTTGTTCTTTCTTTTCAATGTATAATAGAGTATTTAACTGTATAATAATTGTTAAAAAATAGAGGTTTCTACTTCACGGATTTTGCCTATCACTGGTTCTTTCTGGAACGTAACCCCCGCGAAAAACAAGGGTTTACTGTATACAAATAAACCTGCTTGCAATGCCTAGCAATTGCCACAGATGTCTGAGCAGATTCAAAAGTGAATTGAAAAATGTGATTTGGGGAGCATCTCACAGAGCAGTACCAGCGCCTACTGTTTTGCATACAAGCCAGATCTGTTTACTCATCTCCATACTCATGTAGGTAGGGGAGTCCTACAGGGTGTCCACAACCGGGTTACATCCACACATTGGTGATTCTTCCTAGACTAAATCTGATTTCAAATTTCAATGACACCCCTCAAACAATAAATCACATTCCTTCTAATTATGTTTGATTTGCATTCTTTTCTATCACCTCATAAATTCTACAAAGGTTTCAAACAATAGTGACACGCTCACATATCCTGATACACCCCCTCCACATCCAAGTGTCATGCTAGGGAGGGGTCAAGCACAACACACTTTATATTTTGTTCACTGGATCGCCCCCGCCTGCAGCATTGTCAGGTCTCTTTGGTCACATGATGTAAGTTCCACCTACTTTCTGTAACGTTTGTAGGGACGCCCATGAAGAACAAAAAGTGCACAGAAATGTCACCAAAGTAAAAAAGGGAAAACCACACTTACAATCTGACAAGTAAACGGCAGGTTGATCTGATTGATGCCACTGGCAAAAACTCCAAACGTCAGTCCGGCGTGAAAGAAGAAGTTAAGGAGCGTGTGCCAGCCTTTCCTGCTGATGTGGATCAGGCTGCAAATGAAGGACAAACAACAAAAGGATGAGAATGAAGGCCAGGTTCTTAGTATGGTACTGAGTTTAGTTGTTTGATCTACATCTCTAACTAACTATTAGCAACCAAGGTCCTTAAGATGAAGACTAAAGTCTGTTTTGTTCAAAAGTCCAAGACTGTGAGGTGCAACTCCATTTTCATTTTTACTTTCCCAACTGTAACCCCCTCATAAACATGTATAATTTACTTTAAAAGTTGCTCTTGTTAAACAGATGACTAAATATGTGTTTCAAATTCCTCACAGGAACAACTTTATATAAAAAGCCCTCAAAAGTGAATTTTGGTGTGACATGTTTGGACAAAATTTTTCTTGCAGATCAGTTTCTTGCATGTTTTCTGTTTCATGACCAAAAAAGGATATCTTTCCTCACAGCAGAGCTGATCCACAACATCAACTGTTGGACAGGTGAGGACATGTATAGCTTAAACAGCCGAAATGACTTAAAGGAAATATTTCAGCAACACAGGATGTCACTTAATTCCAACTACGCCTTCAATGCTGTCACATCTAAATTTGATCTGTTAAATGTCACCTTAGAAAGCTATCAAGTGATATATGCTCTTCAGATATCTCTTCTGATATCTGTCTGTTCATGATGATAAGGTCTGAGTTTCTAGAGTCAAACTCGTTAAAAGCACCAACAAAAGAACTTTGATGTGGTGCTATTATGGAGTGTCATTACACCTTTTACCCAGTAGGTGGAGATAACCACTGATGTATGAGTAGCTGAGTCTGAGAGAAGCTGCAGAAGAAGAATAAAGTTGGATCTTAAACTGAGCGGGTGTCTGCATTTCTTTCCTACAACTCGACCAACACAACATTTGGTTTAAAAGAAACTAAAACTCATGGAAAAGTACACTGTTCATCAACAATGACACAAAATGCTTCATAGAACAAAACACAAGTCAAAGGATAGTCATATGTACCCATACTGAGGTTGCCCCCCCGACATGTGATGCAGGTCTAGAGAGAAGTGGCCGCATTTTAAGTTGAGCGCAGGTGTTTCTTGCAGTTCATAAGAACCCTTAGGCCGCCTTTACACTGCAGGTCTTGTTGCACATATCCGATTTTCTGACTATATCTGATTTTTTTGACGATCCGCTTACATCATCTTTTAAAAGTGACCCGTATCTGATTTTTGCATTTACACTATACAATGCTGAAACTATCAAACGTAGACGTTCTGAGGACTACGTAGCAGCATTTCCGCGGACCTCTTTCGGTCTTTTGTGATTGCGGTTGTCATGGAGGCAAGGCGGCAACGGAAGGAGGCGTTGCCTTGGGTGCTCCAGAGGGGATGCACGGGGGAGTAAAAATGAGGGCTGCTTGGCCGTCTTATGTGCTCTCTCTGAGTTTTGAATGAGGAAGTGTTTGCAGACGTTGTGCTGTCCGAACAGTTTGATCCAAGTGTTGAACCTTTCCTGTGAGATGACTTCTCTTTTCTGACCGTAGTCAGAAACACACAGGAGATTTCCTGGGGGTTCTCTTTTCCGTTCTGAACCCTCAGCCTCCAGAGTGGGCTAAGAAAGACTCCAAAACTTTTGGGCGAGACACCTTATTTTTAATTTACGGTTCTCCGACAGTCCCCCGCTCCGCGCTCACACCCCCGCGCTCACAGGAGAGAGGGGGGGCTCTCTCCTTACACACACACACACGCAAGCACGCGTGCGTGCGCTCACACACACACGGTCCCCATCATACACGCCCCCCAAAGAAATAAACGGCTTCTAGCCTGTTCCATAGCAACGGTGTCCCGCTTCATTAGTTACCGTTTGCGTCCGGACCGGGACCGGACATAACAGCGGTTTCCAACTACGGTCTGAAGCCTGAGGCTAAAAGGTAACACACTGACAGCAAAATCAGCGCACAAAAAGCACCTTAATAAGTCATGTGATCTCAGTTGGTGGTGTCCTGAATTGACGTCAATGAGGTACGACTCGCATTTACTGGGGAATATCCGATCTGTCTGCTTACATGGCACACGGAAATGCACGTATCCGATTCGTTTCTGATTTATTTTCACATATGAGAGAGGCCTGTATCCGAATGGGGAAAAACGGAATCCATGCGCTTTTGTCCTGCTTACACATTCACCGATCATATCCGATCTGTGCCAAGTGAGAGGAAAAAATCGGAATTGGGTCACTTGAACAAAAGTGACCAAAAGGCGGCCATAGTGACATTAGTGCAGTGCTCTTCAAATAGTGGTGGGGCGCAATGCGTTGCCAGGGGAACGCGCAGTAGTAGCGGTTTTAGGCACAGGTAATACGGGCAATTGCCCATGGCGCAAATTTAATGGGGCACAGTGGTGACAGCGGCTCAGTGCTTGGAAAAATATCTGTGCCACTATTGGTTTACTATTATGTTATATCACAGATTTTGAAACAGCCTGAAACCTGTTAATTGCCGTCCCTGCAGCTGTGCGCTCCTGTCTTCTGTGGCCGAGAATCACCATTGCAGCAAAACAAAAAGAAGCAAAAAAAAGAATAGCAACTGCAAACAAAAAAAAAGGAAATACAAATAAAAAAAAGGAAATGCAAACTCAAAAAAAGGGATGCATCTAAGAAAACGGCTGCAAATAAAAGGAAAGCCACAACAGAAGTGACATCACCACTGAAGTGATGCCACAACTGATCAGGGATCAGTTTGCTGAAGGTATACCAGAAATGGATTGGCTTGGTTGCAAAAAGAAAGAGGAATACAGGAGCACGAATCGGAAAACGAACCAGAAAGTGACGCAAGTAAAAATGTTGGTGTTAAATGTTGCATTATTTAGCTAGCTGGCAGACGAAGAACTTCCGGCTCCATGTGTTTTTAATTGTCGCTACAAAAATAAGAAAGATATCACAAAGTTCGGGTTTACGAGGTGTCGGCACTGAAGTGTTCTAGGTATAGTTTTCATTTATTTTTTATTTGTCATATATTTTGTCTGTGTGTTAAATCTAGCAAGACAAATATCATGTTAATGCAAATTTCTTCTATTTTTTAGGTTATGCCAAATATGGCAGTGTTTAATAAAAAGGTTGGGTTTATATAATGTTTTACTAAATATTTATACATATAATACAGAGGGACTTTTAAGAAAGTACATGAATGAATTTTAAACTTTGCTGTCTTTGCTTTGTCATTTACCAGGTCATATTTTTCCATTCTGTGGGGTGAACCTTCCATGCATCCTGGTAGAAATGTCAGGTTGTTAAAGAGACTTCAAGATGAAGGTACTTTTTTTTTTTTTTTACTGCTAATCAAATTTATCATATGAATATGCATCCTGTTACTTTCGTAGATCCAGGGAAATCCCTTTAGACATGAGAAATGATTGCACTTGGTGTTACAAAGACTCTCCATCGCTTCCCATTTCAGAAGAACTGGTAGCACTGCTTTTTATTCATGAATTGTAATTTTTTAGTGTGTCAAACTGCTAAATAATGGTATGCCAGTACTTTGTGAACTACAGGGCGGTTTTTCAATTAAGGACGGGTGTCACAACCTGTTTATAACCTGTTTGTTTATAACCTGTTTGTTTAGCTCACCGCTCCCCCAGGGGATGGGTCAAAATGCGGAGAAGAATTTCCCCATTGTGGGATCAATAAAGTATCAATTATTATTATTATTATTATTACAACGGAGCTAGCAACAGTTTTTATTATTGACCTGTGAGACAAAATGTAAGTTTTATCATCCATGCTTTGCGGTGGCTATACGGGGTCTTGGGAAATATCCATTTTAAAGTCGTGTCCATTTACAGCTCATTGTTACTGCTTGTAACAATAGGAACTATTGTTGTGTGTTATTGGTTGCTAGTCGGACGTTGCACAGTCTGAATGAATGAGAGCATGCACCTGAGCTGCACTGTAAGAGTTTACCCTGCCTGAGCTAATTAAAAGTAATGCCCTGTTGGGTAGAATTGAAATATTCTGTGTTACGTTTCTTGGAGAAAAACCAGAATATAACATGGTGGCAGTGGCGGAGAATCTTTTTTGAAAATACGCTACGGAGTTTTGCAGCGCGCCTGGCTGGAGTCGCGGGAAAATCGGAGACCGGCATTGATTACGTGAAGCCATGGAAGGTCTGAAACCTCCACAGCCGCTCTGTTTTGAGTCCGGTAACCTTTCACGGATTTGGAAGACCTGGAGGGATGAATTCATCCTCTATGTGGATTTAACGGTTCCCGCCGACGAGGAGAAAATGAAAGTGAAACTCTTTCGCTATCTTATCGGTGAAAGTGGCAGAGAGCTCCTAGAGACACTGATGGGTGAATCGGCGCAGGATGCATGGAAGATTGCAGACATAATTAAGAGGTTTGACGATCACTGTAGCCCAGGAACTAACGAGACGGTGGAACGCTACAAGTTTTTCTCGAGGAACCAAGGTGGGGGTGAGTCAATCGACAGCTACGTCACGGAGTTGAACCTGCTGACCAAATCCTGCAATTTCGGGACGTTAAGAGACTCTCTGATCAGAGATCGTATTGTGTGCGGAATTAACAATGCGCAAATGAGAGAAAGACTGCTGCGTGAGAAAAACATGACTCTGGACACGTGTGTGCAGCTGTGCAGAGCCACTGAACTGTCGCGAGAGAACAGCAAAGCAATTTCTGGACTAATGATGGAGGAGGTGCATGCAGTGCAAAGAGCAGGATATCAGAAACAGTACCGTGTCACAGACTGCAAGTTTTGTGGAAAATCACATGACAGAAATAAGGAGAAGTGCCCAGCTTATGGCAAGAAATGCAAAAAATGTGGCAAAGAGAACCATTTTACAGTTAAGTGTAAAATGCGAGCAGAACATAGTAAAAAGAGATCAGTGCATAATGTGGCGGAATGCGACAGTGATGAATATGAAGACATCCTATGTGTGACAGGATCAGAGGCAGAGCAGCCAACAGACAGTAAAAAGGAAACAGAAACTAAGCTTTTTGCTGGCATGCTCTTAGGCAAAGACATTGTAAAATTCCAAATAGATTGTGGTGCTACTTGCAATGTTATCCCAGTTAACTTACTGAATCCTGATACCAGACTGGAAGACACAAAGACACTTCTAGTCATGTACAACAAAAGCAAGCTCAGACCACTTGGAAAATGCAAACTGAAGCTGAGAAACCCTCGGAACCAGAAGCTTTACCAGCTGGAGTTCCAAGTGGTGAATAAAGACTGCTCTGTGCCGCTGTTGGGCAAAAGAGCGAGTGAGGCCATGAAACTAATCAAAGTCCATTATGAGAACATCATGGCACTAGACAGCATTGTCACCTCACAGACTCCCTCACAGGAACAGTGGACATTAGAACAGATAAAGACGGAATATGCAGACGTGTTCACTGGAGATGGATGTCTGGATGGAGTTTATAAAGTTGAAATAGATGAGTCCATCAAACCTGTGCAGTTACCAAAAAGACGTGTTCCTGTAGCAATGATGAAACCGCTGAAAGATGAACTACAAGATTTAGTGCACAGAGAAATAATCTTGCCTGTAGAGCGAAGCACAGACTGGATTAGCGGTATGGTGGTTGTCCAAAAATCAAATGGAAAACCAAGAGTTTGTATTGATCCAAGACCCCTAAACAAAGCACTGAAGCGCAGCCGTTTCCCTATGCCGACTATCGAAGATATTCTGCCGGATCTGTCCAAAGCTAAAGTTTTCACGGTGTGTGATGTCAAAAGTGGCTTCTGGCATGTCAAACTGGAAGAAGAGTCCAGCTACCTGACAACATTTTCCACCACATTTGGACGTTACTGCTGGCTCAGGATGCCAATGGGAATCAGTACTGCCCCAGAGATCTTTCAGAGGAAGTTGACACAGGCTCTGGAGAACCTGCCTGGTCTGTACATAATTGCAGATGATATACTGATCACCGGCCAAGGGGAGACACAAGAGGCTGCTGAACGTGATCATGATGACAAACTAAGACTGTTCTTAAACAGGTGCAGACAGAAGAACATCAAACTAAACGCAGAAAAATTGAAACTGCGTCAAAAAGAAGTTGCCTACATTGGACATCTTCTAACAGCTGATGGGTTGAAGATAGACCCTGAAAAAGTGAGAGCCATCAATGAAATGCCACAACCTGCAGATGTCAAAGCAGTACAGAGGCTCTTAGGAATGGTGAACTATTTGGCCAAGTTCTGCCCACATCTCTCTGACCAGTGTGAGGTGTTGAGAAAACTCACACATAAAGACTGTGAATGGAGTTGGAACAAACAACACGAAGATGCATTTATAAAGCTGAAGGGAACTATTACTAATGCTCCTGTTCTGAAATATTACAGCCCGGAGGAAGAACTCACGGTACAGTGTGATGCCTCAGACACAGGGTTGGGAGCAGCACTCATGCAGAATGGTAAGCCCATTGCCTTTGCAAGTCGAGCACTTACACAAACGGAACGAGGCTATGCACAAATAGAAAAAGAGTTTTTAGCTCTTGTGTTCAGCATGGAGAAATTTCACCAATTTACATATGGTCGAAAAGTTACGGTTCAGAGTGATCACAAGCCACTTGAGAATATTGTTAAGAAACCTCTTCTCAGTGCACCCAAAAGACTTCAAAGGATGATGTTAAGGATCCAGAAGTATGATGTGGATGTGATGTATGTACCAGGAAAAGATATGCTATTAGCTGACACTTTGAGCAGAGCATATCTTCCAGAACATTCTTCCTGTGGCTCGGTGGAAGCAGAAATAGAAACTGTAAACATGGTGCTCCACTTGCCAATATCTGAACAAAGCCTAAATGCAATTCGTGTGGCGACAGAACAAGATGCTACACTTCAAACACTCCAACAGACGATAAGCAAAGGTTGGCCTAATGAGAAATGCAAAGTTCCAAGTCAGGTCAGGTTGTATTTCTCATTCAAAGAAGAGCTGAGTTTTCAGGATGGAATCATTTTCAGAGGTGAACGTGCCATAGTTCCTGACTCATTGAGAAAGGAAATAATTCAGCGCATACACTCTTCCCACTTAGGAGTGCAAGGATGTCTCAGACGGGCTCGAGAATGTGTCTACTGGCCAGGAATGACAGAGCAAATCAAGACACATGTTGCTAAATGTGAAATTTGCAGATCATTGGATGTAAAACAGCAGAGAGAGACACTTCTCCCACATGAGATGCCAAATAGACCTTGGGCAAAGGTGGGCACAGATTTGTTTTGTTTTGACAACAGAGACTATTTGATCACAGTGGACTATTACTCAAATTTTTGGGAAATAGACTATTTACCAGATACAAAATCCACTACAGTGATAAAGAAACTGAAAGCTCATTTTGCTCGTCAAGGCATCCCAGATACAGTCATATCAGACAATGGTCCACAATTCACTTCACAAGAGTTCAAAAGGTTTAGCAGACAGTGGGGCATCATCACCAGGACACACCCAAAGCAACGGCAAAGCTGAATCAGCAGTGAAAACGGCAAAAAAGCTCTTGTTAAAGGCCAAAACAGCAGGACAAGATCCTTATCTAGCTATGCTGGATCATCGCAACACACCATCTCAACGTCTGAACTCCAGTCCAGCGCAGAGACTACTCAGTCGCCGCACAAGAACACTACTTCCCACAAGGACAAGTCTTCTCCAACCGACAATTCTACAAGCACAGCTGGATTTGAAGTCCAATCAGCAACGCCAGTGCTCATATTACAACAGATTTGCCAGAGACCTGCACACTCTGAAAAATGGAGACCGTGTCAGGGTACAACCATTTGAACCTCACACTGTCTGGAGACCTGGCACAGTGGGGAAACAAATTGACGAACGCTCATATGAGGTGCATATGGACTCTGGAGGCGTTCTGAGGAGAAACCGGAAACATCTGAGAAGTGCACATGGACTAGGTCACAGTGAGACCACTCACCCAGAGACTGTTCGCTCCACAAGCTCAGAGGTGGACACACAGACATGCACGGACACACTTTCGCACACAGGAAACTGTAGCAAGCAACTCACAACCAGATCGGGCCGAACAGTGACGCTGCCACAGCGTTACAAGGACTTTGTCATGTATAAAGGAAAAGAAAGAAGACAATAATTTAGAAATGTGTTAATTAAGACATGTGTTAAAGTGTCAAGATAGTTTGAGATGTTCTGTTCAGGTAATTCAAAGCACTACCTGGTAAGGATTGTTTTCCTTTGAGTAAAAGTATCCAGACCTATAATTTACCAGAACTCGTACGGAAAAAATGTTATTGACATGGTAAAGAATATGTTTAATTTTTCCACAGTTGAGCACTTAGTAGGCAGAGTCTAAGTCAGGGGTGGCGAACAAGTTTCACACCAAGAGCCGAATTTTTTCACTGTGAGAGTCAAAGAGCCACACCACACACTAACCTGCAAAAACGCACACACACACGCAATTAAAGCCGTATTATTGTCCATAACACACTCCTCTCCCTACAACAGAACAGCAGTATTGTACTGGTGTTTATTTCAAGGAAAGTGTCCACCCTCAATACACACATTAATGCAGCTTAGCCAGAGTTAACACAGAGACTACCCTGGAGGTCAGATACCTCCTCCACACACACAGGCACCTCTCTCTCATTTCATACACACTCTCTCTCTCTCTTCATCTCACTCTTTTCTCTGACACACAACTACTCAGTGACGGGCAGTAAGGTTGATGCTGGTGAGAATGTGACTCCTCTGAAGTCAGATTTATGATGATAAAACTGAATATTTCATTGTTTATCCAACAGCATTTATCTGGTAATTCTTTGTGTCTCAACATTCCTCTTTCAATGATACTTACACCAACAAATACACAAACATCTGGACAGAGCATCTTTCTGGTGTCTGAGTCATTCGTATTCACAATAAACACATTAAATACATTACATTTCAGTTGTGTGCAACTTAAATTAATTTTGACCCTCATTAGAATATCTTTTATATGTTTTTATTCAAAATTGTATGACTGACATTTACATCAAAAGCAAATAATTTATTAGATATTAATACATTGCAATGAATCAGTTTATACTAAGGAGTAATATTACAACAAGTTGAGTTATAATTTAACTGACTGCGTCATTAACGTCCTCTCCTTTCTGCTCACATTAGGAACCCGTTAACTTCGACACACACTCTTTCAGCCAAACGGCATGCATCTCAACTCTGCTAACAGCTACCTGGCTCATGGTTTTACACTAAAAATCCCCCCCCCCCCCTTCCCATGAGTTTTAGGGGCTGAAGGCGGGGCTAAGCCCCGGGCCAGTTGTAGCCTCTCTGATCAGCTCCTTTACCTGAGTGTCGGTCAGAACGGACCGATGTCTGTTCTCCAAATTATAACAGGGCCTTCTTTCAAAGAGATTTCTGCTCATTTATCTCCGGTTCTCTCGCTGCCTCATCAGTGACAAGCGGGGATCTCAAGCAGTCAGTCTCTGCATTAAAGGATCCTTGAGAAAAGTGATCTGCGGTCGTTTCTGTCCAGTTGCGCAAGCAGCGTCACGTTCTGCGCTTCATTCATTCTGATTGCAGCTTTCTGCTGTGAGCTCCGCAAAGAAGGAAAGTGGGATGATTGCCGTTTTGAATGTGTACTTTGAAAAGCTTCAACTTGTTAATAAAGGAGACAATTGTGTCAGATCAGGAAGTTTTTAATTTTCTCCGGGATACTGCCATGACCAATGTTACTGCTTCCAAAAGCTCATAATAATAAACATCGTGAAGCCATTCTGTTCAGTAAAAAGTAAGAATCTTCCCGTTCTTCCGGAAACATCCTGTGTTTATCTGTATACTCTGAATTTCACCATTTTGACCATGAGGGTAACGGTCTGCACGCACATCAATCTTTATGTGTGTTCCGGCAGTGGGCGTAACCCGCGCAAATGATTGGCGGTCACGTATGTGTCGGGAGCAGCATCAAACACACACACACTGCCAAATTACTTTTATTATTAATTATTTATTTTTAATACCCTCTGATGGTTTTATTGTGGTTTAAGAGGGAAAAAATTATGAAATGAGGCACAGGATATGGAAAATATGACGAGACGCAAAGAGCCGCACGCTCATTGTCCAAGAGCCGCATGCGGCTCGAGAGCCGCGTGTTCGCCACCCCTGGTCTAAGTTGACACCTTTTGTTTAAAAAAAAAAAAAAAGAGAAAGGATGTAACAATAGGAACTATTGTTGTGTGTTATTGGTTGCTAGTCGGACGTTGCACAGTCTGAATGAATGAGAGCATGCACCTGAGCTGCACTGTAAGAGTTTACCCTGCCTGAGCTAATTAAAAGTACTGCCCTGTTGGGTAGAATTGAAATATTCTGTGTTACGTTTCTTGGAGGAAAACCAGAATATAACACTGCTGTGCTAAAAGGCAGAAGCTTGAATGTGACCGTTACTTAAGTTAGTTTGAAAAGTCCCGCTAAAATACTCTGTAAGAGGCTCATTTGTATCATTTAAGAGCTTTCTTGATGTTTTGAAATCAGCCTTTTGGCAAAATTGCGTGGAAGGAGATAAAGACAAAGTCCAGATAAATTAATATATGAGAATATTCAAGTCCAGTTACAACACTGAGGTATGTGTTTTTATTCTGAAATGTACTTGAGTTTATTAAGCAAAACAAATCGTTTTTTGGTCAGCAAAACCAAGCATAACCAAAAAACAAAAACAAAAGAACGATTTCTTTACAATTTATTTCTGGTTTCAAAGCTGGCTTTCTAAGCTTATATAGTGAAAATTCATGGAAGACTTTCTGATTTTTTATAAATATATAATATAAATATATAATATATTTTATAAATATCTACTGCCACAATATTACAAAAACTTGTGTTTTTGGTTAGATTTTAATGTCATATCTTTTTATATTGATTAAAAATTAAAATAATTAATCTGTGACAATGCAATATTTTTGAAATTCATGTGAAATGTTTTAGTAATTGTGAGTTTATGTCTCATTAAATACTTGCTACATATTAGTCCAAACATGTCTTGTGTTGTTCTCTATAACCTAATTGCTTTCTTTTGGGCTGTCCCCATTAAGCATTAAGGTTGAAAAATACTGACCAGACCACCACGAAACCCCAAGTGAAAGGTGTTTTAACCTAACATTTCCATTTTTACATATAAATCACTAATAGAATATTCAGCAAATAAGATACTAAAAATATATCAAAAGTTTGTTTTCCTAAAGTTATATATATATATATATAACTTTAGGTATATA